>VTPC01000692.1:0-83173 GCA_011009095.1 Ignelater luminosus | reverse complement strand
AACTTGAATCCTAGACTAACAAAAGTAACATGTTATCAGGTACACTTTTTCTTTAATGGACTATGGGTAGGTGGGACTTTTATAATAGGACCCTAATGATAAGGTTGACTGGTGCTCAGAAATATTGCTTTTGGGCCCTTTTTGGCCAAAAGAGCGATTTTTTGCATTCATTCGATTTCGTATTTGTGCAAAAAGATTTCTCTTTTGGCACTTGTTGCATAATATTCTATTAATGTACAATTAAGAATTTCTTTAAAAAGTTGACTTTTTACGAAATGGCCCAAATAACATATCTTTAAGCTAGATACTAATTAAAAATACCATAGTACTCTTATTACTCTTGAGTTCTGTAATAAAAAAAAGTTGACCATTGTAATATAATGATTATTATAAAAATAACGTAAATTGTAAATTCCCTTGAACGCGCAGTTGGCAATCAACCACCGCAGCGGTGGCGCTGAACTAGGAAGGTCAGAAAAATCTTTCTGGCCCGATAGTTGCTGCGTACGCTTCTATGACAACCAGAAGCAAGTTAAAACTTCTTTTGTACTATGAAATGAATGTCCTTTCTTCAAAAATAACCTTGAGACGTATGTATATGTGTGCATTTATAATCGCTCTAAGGCTAATCAACTACATCAAATATATCAAAAGGACAAAACACATAGAAAATTAAGATGAAATTAAAAAAATTGTTTTGGCTTTAAGATTTTTCTCTCGATGCTTCTTGTTAGTACAAAATCATCGGCTTGAATTTATGATTGTATTTAGTTAGTTAGTGAGTTGATATTTTGTTCACAATATTATCATAGCCCTGTTGTAACACTTCACAATAAATAAAATTGAACTTTTAGCCTTTTAATTATTTTAAATTATTGTTATGACCAGCAGCAGTTCTTCATCATAAGTTTATTGGCCTTTTTTTTGTTTTTTGATGCAGTGTTTTTAGTTATATTCTACAGCTTAAATGATTTTATTAATCACTTGTTTTTTTTTTATTACAAATTAATTCTTTTCATTGCAAAAGTGTATTTGTGAAAGTGTTGCAGAACAATTAGTAACGCACCATGCGTATTTACGTTGCGCGTAATTACCCAATTCTTTTAATTTTTATACACGAAACTTGAATATCATTAGTTATAGAATATCAAGTTAGGAAGTTAGTTAAGCTGATTACTCCTTTGTCTTGCCTAGAATATGGTACACAATGTTGCGGAATTTCGCGTGTCACGGTGTTTATACAGGAAAAACCCCGTTTAAATTAGTTGGGGGGGAAATACTCTGATATAATATTCTTATGTTCAGATATCGTAATATCAGTTCCTCCAATGTTAACAGGAAACTGATGTTACATATAATTGTTGCGTTGCGTTTTTAATATTTTGTTTTTAATTGAATTTAAATTCATAAGCAATAGTATGGTTTGTGGTTTGCAGAGTAGTCCAGTGCCAGATCTAAAATCGGGGGAAAAGAACAATCATGTGAGTGAAGTGAGAAGCCAGGATCAGGTATAGTCCAACTTTAGTTCATCATCGCATGCCTCTCCTCTACACTTTTTTTTATGGTAAATTGTTATTTGAGCTTTTAGTGTATCTTTGTTCTGTAGTTGTGCTGTGGTTGTGGCAATATGAGAAATGTTGGAATTTGCCAATGGATTACAGGTTTTTATTTGTTTATTTATTAGAGGTTAATTTATAATGAATTTACAGTTGGTTTTAAACATGACGAATTATTCTTAACTAATTTTATTAACATGTCGAATGCATGTCATGCATTATTGCATCATAATTCAGTATAATAATACAGAAAGCGTTTGAAAATCATTATTCATTCATGTACCTATTCTTTTGATTAATTAAATTAATTAAAATAGATTCTCATATTTTATTTATAATTGTTTGTTTATAACTTTGTAAAAACAAGCAAAAGTATACCAAGGGAATAATTGGAATGTTCTTTTAGAATAATTGATTTACAGAAATTAACCGATTATCTTCATTCGGAGATTTTACATTTTACTTGCGTAAACAAAAATAAGAACTTGAAGAAGAATCTGAATATTAAGTTTAAGTATTTATTTTTTTTTACTTGGTAAAGACACTTTAATCATCTATTCCATGAACACCTACAATTGCCCATGGTGAAAATAATTAATATTTCTTGGAAAAGCATTCACAAACAAATTAACCAACTGAAGGTTAGCATTATAATTTCTCCAAAAACCTATTTAAATAATGTTTCAGTTATATTTGAATTTTTTCTTGTTATTACAAAATCAAACACAGGAAACAAACAACTTTTGGTTACTTAAATTCCAAAAATTGAAGTTACTTATCTTTTAATTTTTCTTTTTCATCTAAATAATGCGCTTAAAGTTCCTTGATACCGTTCGTTAGCTTTATCATTATGTTTTGTAATAACAAATAATTTGATGGAAATAATAATTTTAGAGTTATGTAATAACGCAACAAGGTTCATAATCATAAATAATACGTAGGAGCCCACTATTTTTAGTTGAGGATATTTTCCCTTTGTGATTTCAGTAGTTTATAAAATTTTGTAATTTTAATTTGCATAAACAAAACATTAATATTAATTGCAATTCTGTTCTTTTCATCTTTCAGTGCATACTATATATTTTATGATACATTATAATCAAGATAGAAAATTATTTAAGAGGTCTTGTAATTTGAATCTTTAACATTATACCATGCTTTGATATCTGTGGCTTGAAAACAATCCTGTTTTCTCTGTCTAAAAAGATGTGCAAACTTATGTTCATTCTATCACGATTTTGATTAAGCTAGTTGCTTCTTCATTTTATTGCTTTGCCAGTACCAGTGATGTTTAATGTTTCTGACTGATATTTCACATCTGACATTTGAGGTTATGTTTAATACAACACATATGTAGGTTTGTTTATGTGCTAAAATCTGCTACAAGAAATTGCAACACCAGCAGTTTTTAGCATGATGTCAGGTCAGTCAACTGTCATACAAGCACACAAAAGTGGCAAATTATAACTTATCTCACTTTTATTTTTTGTAATTGTCATATTCTGAATAGTAATAAAGACGCTCAAAAGTGAAACTCAAAATCATGTACCTACAAATTTTTGCATTACATTCATATTGTTCATATTTTACCTCTTTTTTATTCAAGATATCATCAAAGTTTAAATTTAAATGCAAGGCCACTATGATTAATGGCATAATTTGGCAATCTTTTATTTGCTGCTTGGACACTTGAATACCAGTAAATCCAACAGAATTTGTCTGCCCTGAAAACAAACGTATTTATTTCATGCTTGAAAACACAAACAAATGCGCATATTTACTTGCAACAGATTACAGCAGACAGATGAACCTGTTTTGCAGCTTTTTTTTTATTATAAAATTCAGAGTAGGCTTTGATTTTACCACATTTTTGTAGTATACAACAAATATGCAGCAAATTCAAGTTTACAACTTACAGAACCAAAAATCACTACATACACTGACAACTTACTTTTATTTAAAAAAAATGACAGACCTTTAACCTATAAATACATATTTGGTATAACTTTTTGGAAATTTCAAAGTACACTGTTATAAAAATATCATGTCAAGGCCTACTCTGAATTCTATAATATAAAAACGTACTGTATGTATTGTTGTTTTTATTAAAAAGCATAACCTCAAACTGTCAAATGTGAAACACATGAAAATACTGATCAAAAAGAAATGATAATCGATAGTGATACTGACAACATAGATTTTTTAAAATAAATTTTAAGGTCTTCTAAATAACTTTTTAACAATTTAATTAATAAAGAAGCCTTAGGCTGGGAGACTCCATAAAAACAAAAAGTTGTCAGTAAATAAACTACATGATAATTTAAAAAAGAAATGGTTACAAGTTAGAGAAACTTCGTGCAGCATACAGGCTGAATCGTAAAAAATGAGCCAAGCTTTACCATCGCTGTTGATTGTCCAATATAATGAACTAAAGAAATAAGTAAGTAAGTAAGCAATGATCAACTATTTTTTTTTCTTTAGATGGCATGTTATATTTTCTGGATTCATGGATGTATAATAACACAGCCCAATTTCATGCAAACATTTGAGACTTCTAATAACATCTCATACTAATCAAGTTTGCTGTGAAGAAACAACAATCAGAAAACAATTGCAATAAAACCTTTGTAGATGTTACTGAGTGCTTTTGATGTTGGTACACTCTGTTTCAAATTTATCTGAACACTTGAAAAGTTTATACTACAGTTTATCTCATTTCTATAATTCCTGTTAAATTTTTGTTGTGTTGGTAACAAAACCTTCTAAACTAGAGGTGGGCGAATCGGCTCATTTGTGTGAATCAGCCCAACGGTTCTGGCTCAGCTTGCTGAACCGATTCAGTAGTTCATCGGTTCAGAATGGCTTTTGTCATTCAGCGAACGAAAGAACGAACTCCCAGAAATAAAGCAGTAGAGCGTTTTTACTGGTTTTAATCCGACGGTCTAGTATTTCCGCTTTTTAGGCTTTATTTGCACACTGCTCTATTTTAATTGTTTTTACCTTACTACTTCTTATTGGAATGTATGGAAGAGTGGATCCATGGTTTACTTTTTTAAATAAAAAAAAACCCATTAAAAAAATTATTTAGTGTAATGAGTGCAGTTAACTATAAACAGAATTTTTATAAAAACAACAAAAAATTATTTAATAAAGCGATATGAATTTAAAAATCATTTTAGAAGTTTTCTCAAAATCAAAAACTTATAAAAACTTAGCGAGAGCTAAAAGAGCGGTGAGCCGATTTGTGTTAGTTTTCGGAACCGTTCGTTTTATTCGCTGCTTGGAGTCGATTCACTGAACCGATTCGGTCACGAACGACACATCTCTATTCTAAACACTAGAATTTTTCATTGAGAAATGTTGACAGTATTGTTATTTATGTCATTTATGTTTTTATTTAAAATCAGAGGTTAGATTGTCATTTAGAAAAGGTAAATGTTTGCATTTTGTAAAATTACCTTTTGTTGTCTGTTTATTATTTGGAATAAAAATTTCTTTTTTGTGTTTATTACTTCAATATTAATTGTAATCAAAGTGATTTGCACATAAAAACGAATTTATTGCATTTTAACCCTATTTTGACGTATGGCATTCGTTTGACAGGTTTTCTAGTGAAAAATGTCTAACTAGAAATAGTGATACCAACATAAATAAGTTTGGGGTATAACAGTGCATGCAACTAAAACACTAAACATTGGAATAGATTGGAACTATAGAAATGAGATAAAGTATAAATTCTTTCATTAATGAGATATACAGGGTGGCTGAAAAATTGTTCACCAGCCTATAACTATTTTATTTTTAAAGATATAAAAAAAGTTTAAAGGAGAAAGTTGTTTGATGTAATAAGAGGCATAATATCATGCAACTAAATCTTTCTGCTCTGAGAACTAAATTATGCCTAGCGTGTTGTAACATATCTGGCATAACTAATGCTATAGCTGCAGTAATTCTATTTTTCAACTCATCTAGATTTGCTGATGGAGTTACATAATCATGATCTTTTAAAAAGTCCCATAAGAAGTAATCCAGAATTGATAAATCGGGGAATCTTGCAGACCAAGTCCTCAAGAAAATCGTTAGGTATGTTTTACGGTTGAAAAGAGAATTTCATATGTATTTAGAATTTTGAGAAATATACAGGGTGTTCCATTTAAACAATTAAAGTTAGTTAATGTTATGCAAAAGCAGTAGGCGTTGAGTTTGCTTTCAATGCATGATATTATGCCTCTTATTATATCAAACAACTTTCTGCTGTACATTTTGTTTGTATAATTAAAAATAAAATAGTTATAGGCTGGTGAACGATTTTTCAGCCATCCTGTATAACCTTCACATACTTTTTATAAGTGGCAACATTAGTAGCTTCTACTATAAAGTGTGTACGTTATAGACGATTTAAATTAAGTTGATTTTGACACAGAGAAGGCACCTTGCCTGTCATTACTTGTATAAATTTCATTCCACATACTAAAAAAGTAAGTGTAAGGCATGGCCTTTTCGAAATCTTCACTTATTTAAATGCAACCTCTGGCATCTTAGGCAATTTTAAATGCTGGTAATGTAATTTTATGTAGTTAAGACAACATTTAGGGTTAGGCAGGTTAGGTTAGAAGCTGTTGTTGAACTTGTGACTATATTTTAAAATAAAATGCACTTAAGCTGCGCCAAAAGCACAGTCACTTAAAATAATGGCTTAATTCACTTTGAAATATGCATACAGTAAACAACACGTAAATAAACTCAAAAAGTCTTCTCAATTTAGTTCAACATTTCTGCCACCAGAGGCGTGACGCTTAACTTGAATTTAGAATTTCTATAGTATACTAATTATATTATAAGAGTTGGGACATGTGGAACCGGAAATCAAAACCACTTGATTTTAATAACATTTGTCTTGAATTCTTTTACTTTAGCACAAAATAAGTTGGTATCGAAGAAATTATGAATTCAATCATTTTCTAGTTCCAACCAGTCAGAATTGATCACCGACATAACAAGAATCTGTATGCTTTTTTACCAACTTTACAGTTACCATTAATGTAGATTTGGAATAAACTGTAGATTTTGCAAAATATCTACAAAAATGAATTACAGGAAGTTTTTTGTTAGTTCACATTCACAGCACATCTGATTAGTATGAGCTGTTTTTCTATTGAATTTTTACACGATAGTGAGCTGTTTGGGTTATAATATCAATGAATTCAGGAAATAAGCTGATCCGAATCTCCAAGTGAGCTTTACTATGGCCAAAAAATACTTTTAAAAAGTAAAAACTAACGCATATCTTTTGTCGCCTTTCCACAGTTGCAACAGCATTTTACTTGTAAAAAAAGAAAACAAATAAAATGAACGAACGAAAATAACGTGGTCTTAAAAAATGCAACGTGCTTCTTGTGTGCTTCAACTTGCTTTAATGTCAGTTTTTAAATAAACTATTCTTTTGATCCAATAAATTGTTGACGCTTGAAGGAAAACGGAAAGTCTAGGGTGGTGGAGCTGAGAGCAGCTTTGAACTTAGTACAACCTGCCCTAAGGCTTATTATAATTTTTTTAAGCCTGCTGGAAATTGTTTATTAGCATTAACCAAATGAAACATCTGCATTATCATTTCTTTGCACGTAGTAATAATTATTTAAAAAAGATACAGAAAAAGTTAAAATTAAAACATGCGGTTTGATAAAATGAGATCCTGTGAGCATAAAGATTGTGACATTTATAATCACTGTTTATTTATAGCAAGCACTTATCCAGAAACAATCATTATCTAGTGATTCAATAACTTGTGACTAAAGCTTCAATTAATATGCAAAAATGTCTGTTATTTAAATCTATGAAAAAATATTTTATCAAGTATCCAGTTGTACTAGAAACAATAATAAAAAGTGTAAGCAGCATTTGCAAAGCAAAGCAAAGCAACATTAAAGACTTGTGTAACTCTGTTTACACTTTCTATTATTGTTATGTTACTTGATACCCATCACATATTTTTTCATAGCTTTAGTTATAACATAATTTGCATGCACCATAATTTAATTCAAATCAACATCTAACCATTACTTCCTATTAACAACTATTTTTGTTTTAGTTGAGTATAACTTGTTAACAATAAACAGTACTTATCAATTTAATTTTATTCTACCTTATCTAATTCCGCTGGCTACTGATGATAATTGAAATTATTTATCTATTAAAAAATAATATGTAAAGTGCATACAAATCTAAAGGAAACATACTAGTATCGTGGGAGTATTTATTTTAATATCTGGTTTAAAATATGGTTTGTTCATAAAAACAGTTATTATGTATAATTTCCAAAGTGTATTCGAGTTTATAATCGCAAATCTTAAAAAAGACAAGTTTGTTATTACTAAGCTTGTTTCTGTGGTTGTTTTTCCCAGAATACATTTTTTATGAATACATACCATTCAAACCACAACGGGAAGTGTAAGTTCTAGTAAAGCACCTCGGTTATCATCTAGTATAGTTTTTAAATCTTATGTTATGCTTTTTTAGATTATCGTGTTTGTGATATGTTAAAACAAATTACAGTTTCCTGATTAAAATTAAGTTCTAAATAATTATCATGTTAATTAATTTTCAAAATTAATCACCTTTGGTAAGTAATCTTCATGTTGTTATAATATTTATTTTTGATTTGTTTGCTTATCTCGAGTTGATTGTTGTCAATTTTTGTTTTCTGCTTCTAGATTTATCATATATGAATTCGTTTCATATATTTTGACCATTATTAGAGGTTTCCAAATTCATTAATAAAGTTAGAAATAAACCGTAAAATCTTGAATTTCTTTCCTAAGCATAGTTTTACACAACAGTAAATCTTAACATAAATTTTTGTATAAATTTCTACATAAATATTTTACACCGTTGCAAACGCATTTTTCATACAAAATTTTTGACTAAATTCACGTGTTAAATTTTCTGTAAAATTTTATAGAACCTGTTCTAAAAAATGAAAAAATTCTCTCTCAAATATGCGCCAATATTATGCGCAGTATACCAGAACAAAATACAAATAACCTCATAAAATCGACGTTTTCGTAACCTCTAAACAAACTAACAATTTAGGTTATGATTTCTTTCGTGTTTACTTTGTTATCCAGAGATGTCACTTGCAAATGTGATTAAACACGCACGGCACCATTGAGAAATTTTACATAAAATTGATTACAAGTTGCAAACAGCAAACACGACTTTAAAAAATTTTTATTTTAAAATTTCTTGACAAATTTTAACATAAATTTTTGTATAAATTGCTACATAAGCGTAGTTTTACACGACAGTAAATTTTAACATAAATTTCTGCATAAGATTTGCCAAGAAATTTTGAAATAAAAAATTAAATAAAATTTTTTTAAGTCGTGTTTGCCGTTTGCAACTTTTAATAAATTTTATGTAAAATTTCTCAATGGCGCATGCGTGTTTAATCACATTTGCAAGTGACATCTCTGGATAATAAAATAAACACGAAAGAAATCATAACCTAAATTGTTAATTTGTTTGTTTATGTTTAGAGGTTACAATAACGTCAATTTTATGAGGTTATTTTGCATTTTACGAACGACTCGATCTCAACATAAAATACCATAAAATAGTAATATTTTACGTTCACGTGATACTAGCAGTTTTAGTATACTGCGCATATATTGGCGTATATTTGAGAGAGAATTTTTTCATTTTTTTAGAACCGGTTATAAAATTTTACAGAAAATTTAGTCAAAAATTTTGTATGAAAAATGCGTTTGCAACGGTGTAAAATATTTATGTAGAAATATATACAAAAATTTATGTTAAAATTTACTGTCGTGTAAAACTACGCCAAGAAAGACTTATATTTCTATATATTTTTATAAATTCTGTACCATGTAAAATACATAACCTGATAGTAAATGGCAGGAAATGCAAAGCAGGAAGGTCAATGGATTGAACATTATTTTAGTCTAATCAATTTAAGGATTTTACTGACATTTCTGATAACAGACTAGAAGGAAGATATTCATATATTTTGGAATTACTTTCCGTTTCAAACATATTTGATTAAACCACATGTTTTGACCAGCAACGACATATTATTTAACTATAGGTTTCTATAAAGTCAAAGAGTTGAAGTATAATATTTTTTGAATCTCTGTATTAATAAATAAGATAAAACACAATTAGAGTTTTCTATATTTTTTCTGATTTTCTTTTTACATCCATAATTCTTTATTAGTAGAAATTTTCTAAATCTTAAAGTTTCCTTAGAAGTTTTTTTTTGTCTCAAATATCTGTGACCTATTCGAATCTTTATAGAACCAACATAATAATTTTAATGGTCTCTAAGATTCCCAAATTTGGAACACCCTGCACATATCAGTACCTCAGAAGCAGAAAGGTCCAAATCCACTTTTTTTTTAAATTGAGTTATGAATAACATTAAGTTGATTAGAACATCTATTGATGCATAAGAACTTAGGTCTCTATTGAAAAAGGAAAATGCACAAATCAAAATTTTTCTTGGAACCAAGTTCCACTTTTTATGTGTGATGGTTGAAATTATTCAGCTATTTTTTGCATTTTATTAAAAATGCACTTGAATCCCTATGCTTCTTAGGTACCGATATATCAAATCGCATCAAACATATAAATTAAGGCTACAATTTAGTGAAATCATGTTTTATTTCATTTTATTATTAATATGAAGTTATGCTAAGAATCTTTTTAAATTAGATATTTTATAAAATCATTCAAAAAGTTTTTCAATACTGATATACAGTTTACTCAGAAATGGTGCCTACTACAAGAAAAGTAAGCTAGTGGTAGTGACTTTGTTTTTGCTAAATTACATGTAAAGTCTTTAAAAAAAAACAAATTTCTTCATTTTTACAGCAACAGAGCATTTTTTGTAGAAATGAGTTAAGCAGCCCCCGTGGATTTCAAGCATTTCTTGATAGTTCTGGAGAGTAGTATTAATTCATTATAACAATTAATTAATAAATATATAAATATTATGCAAAATTTAGTATTTTTGAAATTTTTAGTAGGCATGTATTCTTTGTTTTGTTCTTTGATGTTCTTTTGTTATAAACTTATAATACACACCATGGCCTTCTGTATCAGGTGAGTCTCCAGTTTCTAAGGCTTGAGCATTTTTAATTTTTTTTTTAGTTCTAAACATAAAAAAATGTGAGTATCCAAGCTGTAGAAACAGTGACAACCATTGTATTCTTAACTAAGAGAAATGCCCTTTGCTTTGGATGAGTATATGGCGCACACAAGATTGTAAAATGATAGACTTCTTATAGTAAAGATTACACTAAAAGCTGGATTTCAGAATACAGTAATACCTCGAACCTACGCGATAGGTGAACCGAGCGATAACCGTGTAAGTTGAATTCGCGTAAGAACGGGTACAATTTTACATATAAATACATACAAATTATGTTTAATTGGGACCGGAAACTAAAGAAAACAATAATTTAGAACAAACATGTGTAATAAAATCTTAGATAATACAACAAATTGTATTATTATGAATTGCAAAAACGTAAACCGAAGTTATTTTGACGTAGAAGGCTTCATAAAATCTAACAGTCGTCTGACGGATCGAAGATTTTTTTCTCACGCAAAATTTCCTCGTTGGAGTCTATGTTTCCCAAAATTTGTAACCCTTTTTCAATTGAACTGAGGCCTTCTGTCAACAAAAGACGAATCGACGAGAAGATTTAAAAATCGCGCAAGTTGGATTCGCGTAAGTAGGGGTATTACTGTATATCATATTACATCGATTATAAGACGCATCCTTCTTTTCCTAAGCTAGAAATAAGAAAAGTGAATAAATACTTTATTGTAAAAATAATAAATATTTTTTATTGCAAAAATGAAAGCTATATTGCATATTTATGCACTTTGATCATCGGAATCAGAAACATCAGATTCAGTTTCCGATTTTTCTGATGAATCACTTGTTTCTGAATCATTGATTGCATTTTTCCACAAAATATCGTCATCTATGCCATCAAGGCCATTAGTGGTGCAGCATTTTTTAAATTTCTTTCCAAGTAGGAGATATCCATTTTGCAAGTCCACAACCAGGATTCATACTCCTTCCTTAAATAATCCTTAAATGGTTTGTTAATTTAAACGTCGAAGAGTTGCAATTGGCTGTCGTGTCACCAGAATAATCACCAAGTCAGTATTCTTTTGGGCGAGATTAGTCTTTATTTTTTCAGTTAAATGCCCACGAAAACCACCAAAAACCAAAATACTAGCTTCTGGGTGTCTATCCCAGACGACTTTTTAGCTAATCTTCCATCAGCTCAGTCGTCATCCAGACAACATGTTTCGGGAAAATCTCATTTTCTGGCATTGTTTTCCGATTTAAAATTAAATGTGGTGATAATTTAAGTCGAGACGTTTTAGGTTTTTGCCTCCAACCAGTCTCGCACACGCAGCCATTGCAACGCATGCATTCGGTCCGCGCTACGGTATGACCTGTCTACCCCGTACGCGTCATTGTTGATGGGAGCTGATTTTTAAATTTCGACCTAAAACGTCCTAGCTCAAGTGATAGTTTTTGGCCATCTGCAGTTATATACAGCATCACAGTAGTATGCTGCTTTTCATAACCCGTGCTTATGATCTTTACATCTTTTGCACCTTTGACATTCACAGTATAATTTTGAGGCATGTCAAAGAATACTGGGGTTTAGTCTGCATTGCCGATTTGTTTAAAATCATGGTGAAATTTCATTCTCAACCGAATCACGTGGCGGTGAAAGTTGAGCAATTTCTGTTCAAAATCAGAAGAACGTTTTTGACAAATAGACGTGCAACGCATTAAAGATCGTTCACACCAACCTTTCGTTGCTTTAAAAGTTTTTCCATTGTTTGGCGTGTGATACTGATAGACAATCTCTTTGTACGTCCTTCAATAACAAAGCGCAATACAGCTTTATCTACTTGTGGATATTGTCCTTTCTTGGGCCTTCTAAAACATTTTGTAGTTGCTTTGCAAGAAATTATAGCATTACGATCATTTCTTCAACGACGAATATTCGCCTCACTAATGTCAAGCTTACGTTCCGCAGCTCTGTTTCCGTGCTCAGCATACACAATAAGTTTTTGTTTAAATGCAGCATCATAGTGAATTCTTTATGAGGCCATTTTAAACAACAATTATGGGCACAGCTTGATTGACCGTCACCGAGCGACGATTGTATCTCAGCTGCAACAGTGGCCGCAAGCTCACCCTTACCTCCTGTTTGCGAGACCTTGGTTGAATACGCGCAACTTCTCGGAGCATGCCCTTTACCCTAATAAGACGCCATCGAATATTAGACACATCGTGAATACAGAGGCACCAAAATACGAAAAAACATGAGTGTTATAATCGATGTAATATGGTGCTTTGTCTTCAAGGTACTAAAAAAATCGAAAATTTTAAATGAGTGTGACACCCTGTATCTTGGAAATTATTGCTTTTCAGATATTAAGGAAATCAAGTTATTTCTAGATATAATTCTTGTAGTGCCCAAGAGAATGACCACTTGACAAAAAACACCCTGTGTAGAGATCAAATTAGAAATATCAATTCTTACTTTTTACCAAACAAATGACGAATAGATGGATGCCTGTGCTGGTATTCTCTTGCGGCTTGTCTAGCGTTTCCATTACAAAACCCATATACAAAAACTTTATCTGCATCTTCAGTCGTAAATGCATTTCTTTTATTCAGAACTGATAAGGAAGCTACGAATACGACATGAATAGCTTTTGTTATGGCCACAATCAGTGGCATCACTTTTTTCTTAATATCAAATACTTTCATTTGCCAAATTTGTCAAAGAGCTAATAAATTACCCTATACAACACTAATACAAAGTGTAAACATCATATCCATGTCTGTATTTATGTATTTCTTGGCAACATTTGAAATAAAATTTGTTAAGTCAAATTCTTTTTCCCAATTTCTTCAGGTTCAAGTTATCAAAGTTTGACTGTAGATGACATGATAAGGAAAAAAGACTTTCTTCACTCTTAATTCGAACATTGATACTAAAGCAGCTCACTTTTGTGACCCTCAGATCTAGTAGTGACCTTGCAACTTGTTGAGATCTCAGTTCAATGATCAATACACTTTATTAGACGCTTAGGTTTGATTTTTAATCAGTTTTAGCCTTTCTATTAGAAATTTGAACAAAGTTAGTATGTTTGAAGAGACCAACTTCATCTTTTTGGTTTTTCTTTAATAGATCAACACACAACAGAATTGCTACAATATCATTAGAAAATATCTAAAACATGCTATTCAGTGGTACAGAAATCAAGTAGGCTTTCCATTTAAGAAAAATTGTATGAAGGGCTGTAAGTGTAGTTTTGCAGTCTGCATAATGTTTATAGACAAGATCCAGAAAATCAAATCGAGATTGCAAAATAGAGTTATGATAATCCAGGCACAAATTTAAGAGAGAATTCTATTTTGAATTAATTTATAACTTCTTTTATCATATTTGTCATAGTATTGTAATTTGAGGTACTATTGATTGTTAGTAGGGACAAAACCATATTGTCCATTAGGCTGACTAGCTAAAGCCTAGAATAGACGCCTGTTGCACTAGTTCAATCATCACATTTGCCTTTCTGTATTTCCCATGCACATGCAATTTAGCTCTGAATACTTACGACTTTAAGGTAGTAAGTTTCAAGACTACAGTACTTAACTTTTTCAAATGTTAAAGTAGAGTTTCTGAAAACTTTTGAAAAATCGCATTTTTGGAAAACCATAATTGTGCATTACACAAATGACCTAAAAGCCTAAATTACTTGTGAACAGATGGAGCGACATTTCAAAGAACTATGAATTTTATTAGCATTCAAATAAAATTTACATTCTTAGTTTTTAGCACATCCATTCTTAAGATATTCTAATAGTCAGAGAATCTACTACTTGTAAAAACTTAAATAAATAAAATTTCTATGAAAGGTTCATCATCCTGAAAATCCCAGGTTTAAGATCAATGATTGGCATGAAATGACCTCAACATGATTCGGTGTTATTTAAAATCATTTTATAAAAGTAGTTACACATCAAATTATTTGAAATGAAATGTAAATTTTTTTCTTGTTTTTTATTGTCCAGTCTAGAACCCCCTGGTCATAATTTATAGAAATCTTGAACCTGCGGAATTCCCCTTTGTGTGTTATTTACTTATGTTACGTTAGTAAGGGTTTTTACAGTCTTACTTTCTTTACCCACCCATATTAATTATGTCTGTCTTGTCTGCTTATAGTAATAATAATTATTATTATTGTGTCCATACGTCATTTTGCTTCAATGTAATTATTAAACTTTAAAAAGAACAATAAAAAGTAAGAATGAATAATAAAAGACGCTGTGTAAACATTAGAAAATCGAATAGGTTTTTCAAACGCTTTCTGTTACAATTAATTTTTCTCTACTAAGTTTCATAACTTTATAACTAAATTTAACCTGACCTTCATTAATATTTTTAATATTAATATTTTTTTAACATCTTGAAGTATTTTTAACAAATAACTTCTATAGTTACTTTCAATTCATTTCATATATTTAAACATTAAAATCATTGTTGTGATAAAATTCTTAAAAAACAAATTTTATACTTTCAACTTTCAAGTTAACAGTGAATTTATCAACTAATCACTTTTGATCTTGAAATATCCAGTTGTACAACTTATACGCTATTGAAATTAGATTTAGGGCATTGAAGCTTTCTAAATCTTAATAATTCTAGCTGGCATTCATTCATTAATGAATTTTTTTCTTTAAATTTATAAGTATAGTTCATGGCCACCAAATGTTCTGTTTATATCAACTACAGCTAATTTTAGATCACCTTGTTTATATTAAATAGGTGTGGTGAAGATGATCTTTTTTTGTAATACAAAGTTAGAAATCATTGTAATTCTGAGATTTTTTTGTGCTCTTTTATGTAACCTACTTTACTGTACGAAATGATTTAATAACATTTAAATATGTGAATGTGATTTAATAAACTTATAACTTCCTATCCTGTTATTAATGCAATATTTAATTTATTCTTTAGGTTATTTCTGATTCAACACCACCCTCTTCTGCTTGTACTTCTGATATGGATTCGATTGTATCGACACCCTCAGAAGAAAACAAAACTCTTGTACCGGGTATTAAAGTTAGAGATCTTGTAAAAGCAATAGAAAAGAATAATTGTAATAAAAGGACTTCTAATGATGTGCATAAGACTAATTTAAATGCCAGTGCTCTAAATGATAATAACCATGACGAGACAGATGATGATCGCGTAATTAAATTAAAAAACCAGTTAAGAAATACTCTTGATAAAAGTTTTTCTACACTATCCACATTAAATTCTGCTTCTGACAACAACACTTCCGAAATTGACTTACATGAAGATGATGGAGAAAGTAAACATGAAGCTAAATTTCATACTTACGTCAAAAGAGTACGTAGTCAAATCTTTTGTTTGCCAAGAAAAAAGAAGGAACATCTTTTCCATTGTTGTTTATTGGTTGCTCTTGACAGGTGTACTCCTTATGTGAAAAGTAAATTTCCTGAAAATGTAAGAAAAATATTAAATTTAATATTGACACATTTTCATTTTGTTTTTCTATATTTAGGTTGAAGAACCACATAGAATAGCTGACCTGTGTTTCCCAGAAGTTGAGAGTGGACCAATGGATAGTAGTGTTAAAGCGCAGTGTTATTCTTTAATAATAACCAATGAACTGGGTGAACGAACATTTGGTTATTGTCGACGGGTTTTGCCTGAAGCCTCCACCGCGTGCCTTCCTCTTGCTTATTGTATTTTAACTAAACATCGTGCACCTGGATTCTATAGGCGTGTTCTTGAAGAACTGGAGTATCGTCATGGTTATGCAGATAAATTCAAATATGCATTTTTAGAAGAATTGTACGGCTGTAAGTTTCCACAACCGGGAGAAACAATTGTAATCGATTGTGCGAGAATAATTTCAATCTCGGGATGTGACAAACCAAGACGTTATAAAACAATACCCAGTGAATATATAACTAATTCTGATTATAGTACAAATAATAGAAGTGTCAGTATGATTAACAATAAGTGCTGTGATAGAAAAGACTTGACAACAAGAAGTTTAAATAACAAGTTGCACCAGTATTCAGACAATCATGATGAAGAAAATGAATTAGATTTACATAGTTATGTGATTGTTTGTAATAATGGTGAATATGGAACATTAATGAGAGGAAAGAAAACAAATAAGAGTATTATAAGAGGATCTGCCGTTATTAACAGTAAGTTTGTTTTAATTTTTTGTTGTTGTTTTGGTTGAACATTTTGATATCACTTTTGCTAATTGTAAGTATTAACAAATACTGTTAAAAACACTATCTGTTATGTAAATGCTGCCACTTCCTGTGTTTTATATTAAATCTTTTTTTTCTAAATAACAAGAAGAGGTTTATAATTAAAGAAGATGATATCTTACAACAAAATCTTTAAGATTAAGTATATCATGTCATGTCATTTGAAGTATTCAATAAATTATTATTAAAAAAATTGAAAGAATTATGTTAGAAATTTTTACCTAATGTAATTATTAATTTATTATCTATTGCAATAGTCGTGCATAAAATATTGCACTTTTTCTGGATTATGACAAACAATAAACAAAGGAGCAAGTGCAAACTAAAATACCATTGAATAACTGGTTTAATTTCTACATAGTTTAACTCTTACTTTTCCATACTTTTCATAATTTATACCATCATCTGAGGTGATACTATACAGTGTGTCCACATTTCAATGCCCGCTATTGGGATCTTGGAAATTGTAAGAGATACAGTCAGTTAAATTAGAAAAAATTTAGCTATTTTGAAGATCAGTTTACTTATGCTTTTGTTTTTTCAAAAAAATTCATGGCTTACTAGATATTTGCTAAAAACGAAATTCTTATCTCAGGAACGAGCAAAGATAGAAAAGAACAGCAAAGAGGGTGTTTCAGAGAATTTACTCCTAAACACAAACAAATTATTTTCGCAGTTGTCTTTGTTTTGCTTCGGCGGTGAAACGTAAATCCAAATTTTTTTAATGGAACGCCTACTTGATTTCCATATTACTGAACAGCACGCCTTAAATGCTTTTCAGTGATACATGGTTTGATATAGCTATTCTTTTGTTTTACCGAGTTATGAAGTGAAAATCTTTTTTCATCATAGTGTGCCATGACATCTAACACACAAAGTCGTGGAGTTTTATCAAAGAAATTAATTTTTTATGCAAAAATTGCTAAAACAAAATAAATACGCTTTTATGGGGCATTAGCTGCTTATTTGATGCTATCTGTGAATACTCAGTAAAGTATCTTAAAAGCATCTTTTGTTTTGTTTTAGCAATTGTTACATAACAAATGTAATTTATCTGAGAAAAATCAATGATTTTCATATGTTTAAAGCCATGATACACTAAGTGGGAAATGCTTTTTATTTAAAAAAAAAAAGATAATTTCGTTTTTAGCAAATATCTAGTAAGCTGTGAACTTTTTTGAAAAAACAAAAGCATAAGTAAACTGATCTCCAAAATAGCCAAATCTTTTCTAATTTAACCGACTTCGTGTCTCTTACAATTTCCGAGATTCCAGTAGTGAGCACCAAAATGTGGACACACTGTATAGAAATACATATCACGTCATAGATGACGTCATGCGCAGTTGACGAAAATAGATCGGACCAGTTCAAGTTCACTGATATAGGGGAGTAATGATCGATATCTAATAACTTGTAATTAACTAACTTTGTAGAATTGCCATGTTACGCCACTGTTATTTTAATGACGTCATACTTGGCGTATTTTCGTTGATGACGTACATGTAGTTCTTAGACCGCACGAAGTCTACCAATATATACAGAAACCAACATAACCTAAATCCTCCGTGCTTCCATTTTACTCCTTGTGTTTATTTTGTTTTTGTATTATAAACTTTAACGTGAATTAAATTTGGCGAGTATTTTATTCAAATTTGCTAGTGTAAATTGACCGTTGACTCAGATGGGTACTAGCGCATACTGTCAATGCGACTTTCACGTGATCACTGCATTGGTTCGCCTATTTTAGTATAGAATGTTATTCGAGGAATTTCAATAAAGCTTGCTGTTTAGTTTAGAAATAACTAATTAAAGAGTGTTTGATGGTTTTATTCATAATGGTAGTCCATTTATCTGAAATGGAAAGGATTCAGATTTTAGTGATGGTTGGTTACGACGATCACAAAAGAACTTAAGAAGAGGTGTGCCAACTATTTAATGATTTACATCCCAATCGTACAGATATTAACAGGTCAGGTGTTTGCAAGATTCTTAAAACATTTGAAGAAACAGGGATCGTAAAAGATCTTCCTGAAACTGGTCGACCCAAGTTAGTGACAGATGAAAATAGTTCCGTTATATGTTACAAGAAACTCCCGAAACGTCTTGCACAACAACTGGCCTTGAATAATAACATATCCAGAAGGTCTGCATAAAATATTGTACATGCAGCAAAGTATTAAGATGATTATGACAGAAGGTTGGAGTTTTGTGAAAGAACGACTTTATGGGGATTTTTTAAACAAAATTGTATTTTCTGATAAAGCGACATTTTGTTTAAATGAAAGGGTAAATCGTCAAAACTGCAGATATTGGTCTAACCATAATCCTCATTGGCTGGAGGAAACTCATACTCAATATCCTAACAAAGTGAATGTGTGTCGGCCTGTTTCATGACAATTTTCCAGGAAGGTGGATTGAGAGAAAAGGCGCAATTGAGTGGCCGGCACGATCGCCGGACTTATCCCCACTTGATTTTTTTTTCTGTGGGGATATTTGAAAAACTGTGTTTATGTGCATTGACCCAGAGACATAAACGAACTCAAAGGACGGATCCATAATGAGATGCAAGCAGTTCTCCCTGATTATTCGCAAAATTGCCATTGCCAAGAAGTTAACAGAGTGCATTTTGAACACTTGTTATAAAATTATATTGCTTTTTTGTTATTATCAAGTAGTCACTGTTTGTTCTTATTCCATCATTAAATTTAGTTTGTTCTAGCATCGATCTATTATTTTAAATAAGTAGGCTAAGGCAAGATTTTTAGGATTTTCTTTTACTATAATGCTTATAAAATAATCCCACATCATTTTCTTAGTTCTATTGCCTGTGCTGTTTTACGGATAACTCGATTTTGATAAAAATTAATAGTGAAAATCCTGAAAAAAGAATAGTGATTATCTCCAAAACCTTTCAAAATAGGTATAGCAACCCTTATATTATTGAATTTGTCTTGAATATTTATTGAAAAAAACAATTGAAGATTTGTTTTTAATTACCTTCGCAAAACATGGCAAAAAATGCTTACTTTAAGCTCTCCAAATTTCGTTTGTCTACTTCTTACCATTTTTGCAGGGCAAATGTGTTTCAATACTTTTTAGTGACCAATTTGGGACTTGAAAATTTGTTTATTACAAGCAGTCATTATATTATAGGTTTGCTATAACGAAGCTATACTGTAGGTTTTTTAGTTTTTATTTTCTTAAGAATTTTTGTTATACAGTGTGTCCATGATAAGGATGAGGATGAGGATGAGGATCTTGAAAATGGTAAGAAATACAGTATCGGTTAAATGGGATGAAAGTTGGCTATTTATAGGTTCTTTTTGTTGGCATTTGCAAAATCTAGATATCTTGGATAGTTTCTGAGATATTAAAAAGAAATTAATAATTACTTTTTTTAAATATTAATAACCTCAAACTTATAAATTGACTGTTAAACTTGTCGAATATGATGTGGAATGACGATTGAGCTCCATGTACTATCATCTTTTGTTAGTGCTGGTACGCTTTATCTCACATTAAAACTGATTTTGTCTGTGTTGTCAAAAGTTGTGGTGGGAGCAGTTTTCTAACCTTACATTTCATTCAACATTCAATCAAAAGAGAAGTACAATTTGCGCGCAATGCTTGTACGCAATAATCACATGACGTGAAGGTCAATCAATCAGTTTTTTCATCGGCATCGCGTCATTGCGATTACTGCACTGTTACTGTGGTTGGAGTATCAACCAATTTGAATGCTATGTATAGGTATACAGGGTTCACAATGTTTATGGGTGTATATGGCTGTGGCAGAATGACAGTTTGAGTATTGCCTCCATTCCTGCATTTGGCTTTTCTTGGAGGAAAACGGAGGTTTGTCCAATTGCACCGAATGGTAAGCAGCATTGTCCATAACAATTACACTTTTTCCCCAAGCTTATCCAAAGCAGGAATGAGCTGATTAACCACCCAATTTTGAAAAATATCCCAAGTCATGGTCGCGTGATAATCCCGATCGTTACTTTGAGAATCTAAAAGAAAATCGCACGTTTCCCTTCATTTTTAAATTTAGCTGGGTTACTCTTAATATCCGAGTCGTGTAACCAACGTTGAATCGCGGATCTATTTTGATAGATCCATGTTTCATCTAGGTACACGAATCAGATATTTTCCCCTAGAATTTAGATACTGTAAAAAATTTTTAAGAAAAGTAATTTTGGATGCAATAACATGGTTTTGTTTACAGAGAATTTTGCGACCGTTAACTGATGTATATTTGCAATCCATAGATTTCAAAATCTTATACAAAGTTGTCCTCCGTTCCTTAAACTCATAATTTTTCTTTACTTTAGCCAAAAGATCATTCAAAGAAAAATAATAATTTTGAGAATTGTATTGCCAATTAGTTGTTGCAAATCTTTAAAAAAAAAAAATGATTCCAAAACAAATTATTTTTGGGTCTGAAGATCTCAACTCGTCTGGTCTCTGTCCCACAATCACTTCTAATTTAAAACGCCTAACCTGCAAAACAAGATTATCAGCTTCCATAAATTCAAGCAAATCGTTTAATGTATTTACTTACCCCAAAAATGTCTTCTAGCGAATTATATACTATATCTTGCAACTTTAAATTTGGATTAATTCTTCTAAAATGTTTGAAAGTTTTTATAATTTGCAGCTTTGTGTTTTCATTTATAATCTTTGACATTATAAATTATTATAATTGACATTAATAGATGCGAAATATAAGGAAAACTTGATCTCTTTTTAACAAAGCAAAAGTTTATGCAAAATACAACCGCAGGTATGGCAATTTAAAAAAAAAAGAAAACACTTCCAACCTAACAAACTGAAAGCATGACAATTCCCACTCTGAACCCTGTAGTAGGAAAATCCTACGAAAGATTTGTTGTAAAATATTTGTGGTCATATTAATACACATATTTTTATTAAAAGTGTAAATTGTATTACAAATTTATAACAAAATTTTCATAGTCTAACATATGCAAACATAAACAATGTCTTAGGTTGATTTTAAGATGTTTTAGGTTAAGGAAAATTAGATATGATTACATGAATTATATTTCTAAATATGCAGGCTCATGCCATAAAAACATTAATGAAAGTTGTATATGTGTAAATACAACTTCTTTTGCTACATAGTTTTTATTACTATTATTTTTTAATTAAAATATCTTTCAAAAGATATTTCATAAAAACTTACCACAGAAGCAGGCTTAATGTTATAATAAAACAATGCATAGCAATATAACAGTGAAAAATCAATTAGTAATCATATCAAATTGTTTAAAGTAACAATGTAATAAGTATGTTGTAAATTATCAATTTTATGTTGTTCTTCAGTGTCTGTTCCTTACGAAGTACCTCCATGCACACTGAAAAGATGCAACAGCTCTCCAAGTTTGCCATCAGATCTTGAATCATTGCCCTCAGAATTAGTACTTATGCGTCCACATGATTCAAGGCATGAAGAAGATGACTTAGAATTGTTAGGAGAAACATTAAAAATGCCAGTATTACAACAAATATTTTGTTCCCTTTTGCTTGAAAGAAAAATTATTCTTGTTAGTTGTGTTTTAAGGTAAGTCATCATTGTACAACTAATTGCAATATGGGAAAATAAATAATTTTCTAATTTTAACTTTTCAGTAAATTATCATCATGCATAGAAGCTTTACAAATAATACTGTATCCATTTTCATGGCAGCATACAATAATTCCTGTTTTACCGACAGGCCTTTTGGAAATTGTAGATGCTCCAACGCCATTAGTTTGTGGAGTGCTTTCACCTGAAGTTGTTAATGATTACAAAATTGAGAATGTAAGATAATGACTGTTTTTAAAAATGTTTTCAGTATAATAAAATTAAATTTTATTGTGTTTAGGCTATTGTGGTTGATTTGGATGAAGGTTCTGTCTTACTTCAAGTTGGAGATGAAGACAAGATCTTACCGTATTGTTTAATACAAACATTGAAAAATGGATTAAGTTTGGCTAATAAAATAACATCTAATAAGAGTGGTACGCATAATGTATTTTTAAGTGATGCGTTTCTTCGTGTTTTCATACAAAGCTGTGGGCATTATAGGAATCACATTGTTGATGGAAAATTCGAGGTATGTATGGTTTTATGATGTAAGCCAATTGAAGCTAATTTTAAAATTAATTCTATTTTATAAATTTTAATTGTAAAAGAATCATTAATGATGGGCAAAAAGAAGATTCTCAACTTGGGAATTTCTCCAAATAGGAAAAATTTCTAGAAACTTAACAGGATGTGAAAATAGCCGTAGGTTACTGTTTGTTTTACTGTGTTATTATTTAAACTTTTTATACTGTGCCCCTAAATTCATGCATAAATTCATTATTTCAATAAATTTGGTATGAAGGTATTACTTGATATGAAAAATCTATTGCCAAATTTACAGTCTTTTGAACACAAGGCATGCTGATGTATAATACAATGATAGTCTATAAAACTAGGTATATCATTATCCTTTTTACATAGAGTAACAAAACCAATTTTACTAGCAATCATTGCAGGAGCTCCGTCAGTAGTTATTGATACTAATTTGTGAATTGGAAAATTTGTTTGTACAATGTAATTCTTGAATAAATTATAGATATCTTGACTGACCTCTTGTCCTTCCTTGAATTGGAATAATTGTTAATAATTCTTTTGTGGCCAACATATCATCAAATACCATGCGAATAAAAATACGTAATTGCACAGTACCTGACATATTGCTGATAGAAGTCATTATTTTAGATTTATTCTTAAAATTTTCAAATAATACTTCACCAGCTTTGATGAAGACTTTTTTTCATATTTGTCTGTATTGAAAGGGCTTCTTGGGTTTAATTAAAGTTTTAGCAACTCGCATGCAATTCTAGCAGTTTTTGAGCTTGTATTCTACTTGACAAAAAAATATTGTTGCGTTTATATTTATGAAAAAAGATATTTTAATTGAGTAGGGCTGTATTTGTAATGGTATTGGTTACTATTTGTACAAGTTTAGTTATTATATTCCATAGTTATTCTACTTTCATTTCAAATTAGCTCTGAATTTATCACTATAATTTGTCAATGTTTATATCAGCTTCGTGGGCAACTTTCAGAGGTTCAGAGTCAAGTTACTATTTTAGAACAATATTTAAAATTATAATTCTAACTCACTTAACACTATTTGCACTATTATGACTAATCTTTCTAAGTTCTTTTCTAACAGTTCGATGCAGCTATCCTTACGATTAAACTTGTACAGAAAGAATATAACCCTACCAAGGCATGTATATCCATTCAGAGAATGAAAAGACACCTGTGGAAGGCCTCTCTGATGCCAAACACTTAGAAAATTTTTTAAAAAACTTCGAAAATTGACAGTTCACTAGCACAATGACAGCCATGATACTATAATATCACGGCTATGTTTGTGCTACTCTCCGACAGCGTACCAACCGACAGTACCACAACCCAATTTTCCTAAAACACCTGGAGAACATTGACCCCGCGCAAGCTTGGGTGAATTCATTAAAAAATGAACTTTAAACTACTACTAACCTAGCTACATCTTCGCTACGCCCCGCGCAAGATTGGGATGAAATTCATTAAAAAATTAACTTTTAACTCCTAACCTAACCTCACCCTCGCTACGCCTCCGCGCAAGATTGAGGTGAAATTCATTAAAAAAATTAACGTTTAACTCCTTCTAACCTAGCAACACCCTCGCTTGGGGTGAAATTCATTAAAGAAATTAATGTTTAACTCCTTCTAACCTAACGACACCCTCGCTACGCCACCGGGCAAGACTGGGGGACATCCATACACGGTTCATGCTGCAGTAGGGGGTTGGTAGTGTGTGCAGCAACTGAATTAGTTGCCAACTTTATTGTTAATATTATGCAACATAACCCAAGATGTGTTTAAAACTCGTGTTTGTTTTTTGTTGGTTTTACTGAGATTAGACTAATTTTCTTTACCTCCGGCCGCCTAATTGTGTTCTGTGAGTAATTCTCTACCTGCTGATACCAAAGACTTGCTCTCAAGACGTCATTTTCCTAGGGGTAGCTATATTGAACAATTACCTTCTTAAATCTTGTTACTATACAAAGTGGTTCATTTGTAACCCTCCTCCTTAAAGTGATTCACTGTTTTCTTTAAGTCATTATTATTTTTGCTAAAAGAACGGCACACACATTGATCCAACTGATATCTCTCTCACAAATTGAGATATGAAAAGATGACAAAGAGAAAACAATATTTTCGCAATTGTTTTCTGTTTACCACCATAGAACTTGATAAGCATTTATGAAAATTAACTAAGTTGATGTCTACCATCTACCATGCAGTAATCAGCTGATTCTTTAGTGCATGGAACCAATCCAATAATGTTTGCACAATTTTTCTATTGGTACACAACTTCCTGGAATAAACACAACCTAAGAAACATCGGAAAAATGTGTTCTATGTTCACAGGAATTTTTAGTTAGGTAGTTAGTTAGACTGTAGATAAAAGACAAATGTAGTTATGATATTGTTAATTTTTTACTAAAGCATGCTCCCTTACTTTTTTGCTTCTAATACAGTCACACATTGCTGTACACTTTGTTATAAGTTATGTTGTCTATTTACTGTTTATACCAAGAAGCTAAACCAATTCAAACTATATCTACCTGGTAGATACACCTGGTAAATTAGATAAATATTCAAAAATGCGATACAATGTAACCTGTTACATCTTCGAATATTTATGATGCAAGTGGTATGTACCAGGTGAATTCTCATAAATGTCTAATGGCAAACTTTTTCAAATGAATGCCTACATGATTTTGATACAATTGAATAACTTTTATAAATGCGTTTTAGATGTAACACATAACAGATTGCTGCTTAATAAAAGTGGTTGATGGTCAATGACTATTCATCCTCTTCTGATCACAGTAGCACATTTTGTATGCAAAGCCCCTAACAAATTAGGGGACATTAAAGAAAATGTACAATGATAGTGCATGCTGTTCTATAGTTCTGATTTTGATTTTAATTTTGTTTACAGAAAGCTGATTTCATCCAAGCTGGTAAACATAAAGGGAAAAGAATTCGTCAGTTTCTAAATTGGTTTACTGAAACGACAATGTTTTATAATTTTATTGAAGCAGCTTTGAGTGAATCAAATATTCTAGATTTATTTGACCAACGTATTAAAATATACAGTTCTGAATCTGCTACAGAAATTCTTAATAAAATGAAATACTGGACAAGTTATAAAGGTTTAGTTAATAACAATTTAAATCGATTCCAGTGATTCTTAGTTTTTTTTTTTCTATTTAATTACATTAGGCTTATATACTATGTGTAGAATTATAATTATTAATATTTATTTATATATTTTACTATATTGTATTTTTCATATATGTTACTAATACTAAGTATTAATGTTATCCAATACATATTCACAATGTTAACTAATGTTCTTATAAATATATGTTTTATATATATATACATCTATTAAAAGTTATTTTTGTATGAAACAATAAAATAAAACTGTTCTTTGCAAAATGTGTATATTTCTATCTTTTCTTTTTTTTCATCTTTAATGTAATTAAATAACAAAATATCACAGACGTTGAAGTATATAATAATTATGTTAATGTACTGTCCGTACTATTATTAACAAGTGAAAAAACAAAAGATATACATCCAAACCGTAACACTGCACCGTGATTAATTGTTATTGAACCTTCCCAGTTTGAGTGAGCACATTCAAAATTGCTAGATGTACAAGAACAAGCCATTCGTTCTTGTCGACTAATAGCAACTAATTTTGCACTAATGGCTTGCTTTTTAGATCGACTCATTCTTGTTCTTCTAATTCGATGTTTCTTTTTTGGATACATTTCAGAAGTTGATTCATTGTTTCCATACAATGTATTATTTATAAAAGTGCCATAACACGAATAATTTAATAATTCATGTTGCTCTGTGATTTCATTAAAAAATATTGTAGCATGTCTTGGTGAGATATAATTACAATATCCAAAATTACTCAACTGAATATCATTTGCAGCACTTTGCCCTATATTTAAAGTATGATATATCATAGCTGATGCCTCTGGAAATCGAGTTGAAACAGTTGGTCTATATCCCAAAAAACTTTCATCGTGTCTAATACATAAAGGATCTATTTGTAGTGTTCTAACATTGTAGAAATGTTTAGATATCACAGGACATAAAAGTGCAGAAGCTTCTAAATATGCACTAGAAAAAACAGAAGTATCTTCATGTTCTACTCTTTTAGGACTTTCAAACATACGATTTATTCTTTCTACGTCTTCTTGAGTTAATAACTGGCTGGGTAATTTAATATTCTTAACTTCCATATATGTTACTTGTCAACCTAGTAAATCTGTATTGTCAAGTGATCATTTATTATTTATTTTTTTTATATTAAAAAGCAAAGTTGTATTATTAATGTATAAAGTATGAGCCTTCATTATTAACTAAGGTTGGTAAAGTAATAAATGTTAATGATATTAAAACACGCCTAATGATGTTAATTGGTACTACATCTGAAATATTAAAACAATACATTTGATTTTGACTCGCATCTCTTTAACTGATTATAAGTATATTTTATGTCTTTCTACAATATAAAATTAACTTGTCCAATTGGAATTTATTTGAAATATAATTAGGTTTTATGTAGTTTAGAAATTAATGTGGAATATGAAAGTTGGTTAGTATAGAATTTATCCAACTGTATAATATATGTCATATATGTTTACAGTTTTCAAATTTTTAAACGATTGTGAAGTCGCGCAACAGGAGGTTGAACTTAACCTATGCTCTAGTTATAAAAGCTCCTTTTAGTTATAGAAATTTGTTTAAATAAAGACTATGGATGAATCTAATTTGGACAGTGAAATTTTAAATGAATTCCAAGAGAATGATGAGTGGGAAGCTTGTTTTAATGTAAGGTCTCAATATTGTATTTTGATGAATTGTATAATTCTTGTTTTCTTTTTTTGCACAGGCAGTTGAAGAATGGGATAGAGAACAAGATTTAATAGCAAAATCAAATGCTCTTGATGGTAATAACATTAATAAACCTAAATGTTTTTGTTGTTTCTATTTATAATAATAATTTCCTAGATGAACAAACTCCTAGAAAAGAATATTTAGAAGTTTTACAACGTTGTTTTGGCCACAAAACTTTTCGTCCAATGCAATGGAAGATAATAAGTTCTATTATTAATGATAAGAGAGATAATTGTGCCATAATGGCTACTGGCTATGGTAAATCGTTATGTTTTCAATATCCTTCTGTTTATATTGGTGGTGTTACGATCGTTGTATCACCATTAATTTCCCTTATGGAGGATCAAGTATTGTCATTAACGGTACTATTAGACTGATAAGTTGTTAATTCTTAACTGTTATTGTATGTTTTTTGAACAATTTTACAGATGTCCAATATAGGTGCTTGTCTCTTGGGTTCAGCACAAAATAATAAAAGGCAGGTTCTAGATGATATTTTCGATAATAAATATAGTTTAATTTATCTCACTCCAGAATTTTGTTGTGGTGATTATGGGCAAGGTGAATTTGTGAACTTTCTTATGAAATATGCCAAGAGTAATTTACTAAGTAATGTTTTAGATCTATTGAAACAAATGCATCAAAATCTTTCAATAATTCTAATAGCCATAGACGAAGCTCATTGTGTCAGTTCATGGGGACACGATTTTAGATATCAATATAGAGAATTAGGAAAATTAAGGAGAATTCTTCCAAATGTACCAATTTTAGCTGTTACTGCAACAGCAACACCTAAAGTTAGAAGTGATATTATTTCATGTCTTAATTTAAGGTTTGTTGATAATACAGAATTTAATTACAAAAGTAAAATGTCTACTAATTTCAGAAACCCACAAATTTTGTGCTCTGGCTTCGACAGACCCAATTTAGAATTTTCCGTTTACTTAAAAGGTAATACAGGTCTATTTCCTGATCTGAGGAAAGTGATGACAGACAAGAGTAAAAGTTGGGGTTTCCCAGGCTCCACAATTATTTACTGCATTACGAGAAAACAAACAGAAGAGGTTGCTGACATCCTCCAAGGTATAATTTATAAAATATCATAGTATTTTTAGAGTAACGAGTTGTATTTTAGCTAAAGGAGTAAAGTGTCTTGCATATCATGCTGGTTTACCAATTAAGCAAAGGAAAGATGCACATGAGCTTTTTGTAAGGGATAAAATTAAAGTGATTGTGGCTACAATTGCATTTGGTATGGGAATTGATAAACCTGATGTAAGAAATATTATCCACTATGGAGCGTCGAAGGACATTGAGTCCTATTATCAGGAGGTGGGGCGAGCGGGGCGAGATGGGCAACCATCTATATGCGTCACGTTCTATCGCCCTGCCGACTTCGACCTACATCAGTAAGTTTGTTGTTAGTATAACAAGATAACTAGAAAAAGTTGAGAAAAATGAAACTTTTTTTAATTTAACATATCAATTATTCTGACAAAAAGACAAGCTCTATTTTCATTTTCTATTACAGAAATCAATAGAAACTATTTTGATAATATGATTTTAAACAATGTATTTTCTGATTTTTGTAATGCTAGTAACCCTTGTTTAATATGGTGCTTTGAGAACATGATTTTGAAATCACATAAGGAGATAACTAGTTGCATCACCAATTTATTTATAAGATTTATAAGAGCCATTGGGAAACTGTCACATGGGGACGAATGTGTAATCGAGTAGAATTAAGTAAATTGTGATTTTAAATTCTGACATCTGTTTCATAAAGGTTGAACTTACATATCTTGCTAAAACAGGAATTAGTAGTGAATGAGAATTTGGAATTTTTGTTTAGAAGCTTGTCAAACTGCTTTCTACTATGAAATATTTAAAACTAGACCATCTGGTAATTATAAACTGTAGGACTGTCAGGTGAAATGTTCATTCCTGGTCCCAGGTGAAACATTCCAAATTGCTTATCACTCAAAATCCACATTGAAAAAGATCTCAGTAAAATAAACAATTGTTTATGTACAGTAGAACCTCATTAAGTCAGATCAACTGGGACCAGAGCCGAACTTGGTTATTATTGGTTTTAGGGCAAACTATCATTCTTGATAGAATTTTCTGCTTCTTTCAAAACCTCCAATAATGGTAATGTAATTGCGATGCTACAAACAATAATGAAGAAAATCTAAAACGATGCATTGTTTTACTAAGTTTCAAATTTACTCGGAAATCAGATTGCCATGTTCGAACAGCATCTGCAAAAAAAAGCTAACGCGATTTCTTAACAAACTTTGAAATATTGACAAATTTAATGAAGAATTTTCTGGTGTGTATGTATCACGCATGGGTGTACAAAAGCTGATAAAAAGGTATTTAAGAACTGGCTCAGTAAATAATTTGAAGAAAATAAGGTAGGTACACAATGAAAAAGATGCTACGCTACTCTGTTCGTTGTTGATTCAGTGCAACAAAATCTAAAACTTTCTTTGGCGGAGACAATTACTCCAACTAGGCAAGCCCCACATTCAAAGAATTTTAAAGATCTAACCTTACAGGCCTATTTTTAATCACACTCTGGAACCAGGAGATGAATCAAAATGTCTTTAATTTTTGTTTGTGGATGGGAAGTAAAATTATGAGAAACTCATATTTTCATCGTATATTATGTTTTCCAATGAGGCCACATTTTATACTAATGGAGCTGTTTTGTTGCAACATATTTGATATTGGAGTGATGCTAATCCTTATTTTAAAATTTTAAACAAGCGCCAATATTTTGTTAAAGTAAATGTACCTGAATATCCTGCAAAATTTTCTCAGTGATGGTTTAGATAATTTACCTCTTGATTATCAGCTGTCAATGTATTTTCAACAAGATGGTTGATTAATTGATTTAGCAATAATTGGATTGGTAGAAATGGTCCAGTTTTATGGCCACCACGAAGAACAATTGCAAATCTTTCCTGTGGGGATGTCTTAACACATTGCTGTTACATATCGACTCTCAAAATTACACACGAAAGCAATCCTTGTCTTGTCTGGCTTCCTCGACGATCTGCAATGCACTGAAACTCTTAAATGCCTAGTAACACTGGTTTTCATAGAATGGAATCTTCCCAAAGAGAGATATTAGATCTCTGGCAATTTATCTTGATATTTTCTACTTAGACGAGCAGAATACATTTACGAAATTTCTTGTCCATGAAAAAGTTTTATCTTAAAAAACATGAATTTAATATAAGAATGCTTTAATGAGTTTTCTCAGTTCTTTTGCAGAAACTTGATGTAAATATGTAATTCTCTCTACAAGAATTTACATATTGTATACAGACAGCTAGAAATTCTTAAAAATATATAGAAAAATGTTAGGAAATTTAGAGAAATGTAAAATATCATTACAAAAACCAAAATAAAAAGAAAACCTTATTTTGATGTCCAAAACTAAATAAAACCATTTACTGTAAGGGTCCTGTTCTATGATCATTTAATGATAAAAACAGATTTGGGCAGTTATCACTTTCTTAGGGACAGTAGAAATGTTCCCCAGAATGTATAACATGATTGCTAAGGCAAAGAGTCATTTTCAGTAAAGAGAATACGTGGAATTAGTATAATGAATTTGTTAGCACCATATAAATGATTCCAATGGTAAGAAGGAGATAAAGACAGTAATTTACTAAAAGCAAAGTTTGTTCTTGGATACTAAGAATAAAAGAAGAAGGGTTTAAAAATTGTTTGATTAAGGTGCTCACTGATTATTGAAGACTCAAGGAACCCAACATTTCGTAATCAAAGATTTTAATCTGATTCTCTCCTCCTATATTTTGTGAGAGTTTAATGAATCTTATATGTTATTGCTCAATTTATTTTCTTTTATATTAAAGTTGTATTATCCAGATTTCAGCATTTCTCTAGGATGGCATCCTTTAAAAGCCAAGATAAATTAGAAGAAATGGACAAAATTGGCCGAATTGATTTGTATGACAACAAAACCTATTTCTGTGTTTTACATAAATTGTTTGGTTAAGTTTTTGCTCAGAGATTAGCTTTTGCTGATAAATCTGCCTTTATATGAACAAATGAAGAGACTTATGATCTTTTTGACCGAGAATAATCAATTGGAGGATTTTACTTTGTTTTCTTTTTACATTGCTTGTTCTATGACATGACTAAACTTTTGGCCGGATTTTGTCGATCGAAGACCAGAACACGTCTGTCGGCTAGCCTTCTCTTGATTTTAGACTTTAACTTAGATGATGCAGGATGTTTAAAGTTAGAATCAACTTTTAAGTTAATCTATCAGATGCTCCAGTTGGGCTTTTAGACTAACTCAATTTTTTGGATTGTTTGGATTTTTTGAGTGAACAATCTTGCTGAAAAAGATTTCTGGGGATAAGTTTTATCTTAGATGTTAATGACTATATAACATTTGCACGTAGAAATTTCATGTTTATGAATAAATTTGTTGAGTAAATGATCTGTACAAGACAGATTTTTAAGTTAGGTTTTGGATTTATCTAGTTCATATCAGACGTACTGAGATGATTTACTTTTCTAAAAGAACAGGTTTATTGGCTCTTTAAGGTCAGACTTGTTGAACTGTTTAGATTATTTGTGGTGTGAAGTAGAGCCAGCTCAATAGACGTGAAAAACCCGAAGCGCTAAAAAGTTCTAAAAGCCTGACAAACTTGAATGAACGGTCTCACAATCCTGCATGGCCCGACAGCCTCTAAACAGCTCAACAAGATCGATTGACTAATGTGTAGGATTCCTTGCTTTACAAGCTGAATGAGTTTTTTCGGGTTGAGTGGATTTTTTGTGCCAAGAATTTAGTGCGATTTACCTCTTGGAGCAAGGGAATGAAATATGATGACTTTCTCTTTTTTATTTGAACACCATAATAAATCGTTTATAGGCAAAACTTACCCAATAATGTTGAACTATTGCAACATTGCGTAAGAGAGGCGTTAGCATCCTTAACAATTGAGGAGATTCGTAACAGTTTTAAGGAACTACGTCTTAGAATTGAATTATGTGCTGACAGAGGTGGAGGATTAATTGAATGATTTAGTGTTTTATCATTGTAATTGTTTAATTAGTTTAATAAAGAATTAAGTTTGTTGTTTTATTAGTTCATGTGTCAAAAGTATTTCTTTCCTTTCTCATAAAATCAAAAATAAATATTTTTTCTCTTTTGTTTTTACCTACTTGTTTTTCAGTAGAAAAGCAACTGAATTTCAAACTTTTGTTGGGGATGCAGATCGAACCTGGCAATCTGATTTTCAAGTAAATTTGAAACTTAGTCGTTTTTTATTTAGATTTTCTTCATTATTGTTTGTAACATTGAAATTACACCATTATTGGAAGTTTTGAAAGAAGCCGAAAATTTTATTAAGAATGACATTTTGCCCTAAACCCAATAATAAAAAGTTTTTCCTCTTGTAAACTCAATCCAGGGACATACTGTATATACAAAACAAACACATTTGAAATATTTACACATCACTTTTATCATACAATAAACACATGCATATAGCAGAGTTTACTTGCTCACGAAGAAGCTCGTAAGCTGCATCGGTTTGGCTTCATTCTCTTTTATAAGTTCCTAAATTGGTTTGGGCTACCTGGAGATTTAAGGCTTAATGAGGTTCTACTGTAATTACAAATTTTTCTCACTGCACGGAATTGACAAGGAACTCATGAAAATAATTTAAAACATAAAATACAGTTACTACAAAACAAATTTTAGACTTCTTTTTTGATAATAATAAATTAGGAGGTAGCTACACCTGTTTGTGACAGAAACGATCATATAATATGCTTAACAATTAGGAGTTTCAATTTTAAGAAAAGGTATAACTGCAGAGGGTTAGACAACTATTTGCCCATAGTTATACCTTAATAATCAGGGACGCTATTGAAACAAAAGAGCGTTGACTGTCATTATTTGTGTAAACTAGTAGCAGTACACAATATTTAATTCTTGTATACTCTGTTCGTGATGTTTCTGGGTTGTATATGGCTGTGACAGAATGACAGTTTGAGTATTGTAAACCAGGCTGTTTATCTATTAACGCTATTAACTCTTAATGTACTTTAAGGTTACGATTTTATGGCAGTAAATTGATCACACTAAAAGATTGTTTCGTGAAAATTCCTACTTCCTCTACAATATTAAAATTAAATGTTTAAATTTTTTACTTTCACGGATAAAGAGGGCAATAATCTGTTATAACATGTGATCATTTAAATTTAAGTTCCCAGTATACTGTGAAATTTTTCTGTAGGGCGTAGCTTAGACACAACACATAACCTATAAACTGATGATTTTGCCTTGTTTCTAATGCAAACTGTCAATTTGACAGATAATTTTCCAGAATAAGCTAAGACATGATTTTTTCTTTTATAGACTCCTGGGAACTTAAATTTTAATGATCGCATGTTACTAGAAGATTTTTCCAATTATATAAGAAACTTATGTGTGATTATGATTACTTTTAGATGCCGGAAATTAAAATGATTAATTTCGAGTGCAGGGACTCGTTCCACTGTGAGAATTAAAAGTTTCCTGCTTTGTATTGCTTTTAACAACTACAACTATAAAAACAATTTTAAAAAGTCTTTACTTATAGGGTATATTATTTACATTTGTTTAATAATAATAGTAACATATTTGCATAATGATCATAAAAATAACTATTCTATTAAATAGGCGACTTTCAAGAATTAAATGTAACCACAATATTAGTTGTTAAAGAATTAATGAAACTTATGTTTGCCAATGTCTTTGGGGATTGACTATTAAAGTTATTGTTTTGCAAATGGTCTACTGATTAGAATGTTACGCAGTAGGGCATCTCTAATACTGTTTCTTTGTTAGGTGATTAAGAGCTGTAACGATATCACACCTTCATTCGGCTGAGGAAGCTTCCTCTAAGGCTGCCAATACACGATTGTGATGACACGATTGTCATGATCTATTGGAAATTTAAAAAACTAGTTTGAGGGTGATCATCGATTGGGTCATCACACTATTGTCACAACAGTAAAAAATGTCAAAAACAATCAAATCTCTAGATTTGAAAATTTATGGTCAGCTCTGGCAACGTTGATTGTACTTCTTGATCACTCTTTCTTCCGCCTTTTTGATGAAATTTATCACCATCTCTTGATTAATGATTTTCCACTATCCTCTAAGGACCATGTGCTAAATAAATAAATAACAAAAATAGCAAGAAAAGATAAAGGCTTCAAAAATGAAAATGACAAATATAAACTCTTTAAGCTAAATGTTCCTAAGATTTTTAATTTTCATTGTGTTTGCTTCGTTTCATTTTTCAAGAATTTGCTATATAGTTTTATGTGCAAAATGAGTCAGACTGTTTTTTTCTCAAAATTTAGGTGTTTTGTAATATTTTGTTAAATACAATAAAGCTTAGCTTTAGAAGAATGTCTGTAACATGTTAAGAGTAGTATGCAGAAGCTGCAAAAAAATGATCAAACGATGTTGGTTAATTTTGTGAGGACTATTACAAGCTCAATAATTAATGGAAATTTTGTCTATTTACATAAATATGAAGATAAAAGTTCTCTTCATCAGATAATCTTTAATGTTGTGATATTAGCAAGGTTTATGAAACTTCAGCAAGATTCATGTGGATTAATTTTAATTCTAAACATTCAACTTCTGAACTAGAGAGTTTTTATACAGAACTTCATGTTTCTTAACACTACAATTTTCAATAGCCTTTATTTGACAAATTTAGGGCCACGACATGTATCTTTTTGGGTTGGCAGTCATCACATTTCTTACCCTCTCCTTGTTGACAGCATTACTAACAGAACATGGTCTGCCGCTTGATTTTTTATCTTCAACTGACCTTTCTTAGTACAATACTAATTAAATTAATTGGATACACTTATTAACACAAACACATATAGTAGTGTTCTATTCACCAACACTTCACAAATCACAACACTAGTATTTGTTATAAATCTGTGTTCGTTTAAATTACATTTAATTGTTTTTAATAATTGTAAATAAAACTTAATATATTTTAATAAATAGACATTACATTTTGTCAGACCCTGTATAATTTATTGCATTTATTTTAGAAATATTAGAGAAATGAGTGGAACATCAGATGTAAATCGTGCCAGAAGGGATGGTATGGAAAAGATCATGCTACAGTATTTAGAAACTAGAGACTGTAGAAGACAATTCATTTTAAATCATTTTGAAGGCTCAGTGACTCCAAAAAAACCCAAACCAAAATGCTGTGATAATTGTACTAGAAAGTAAATCAAGCGTTATCAGTTTTATTTTCTATTTTGTTCATTGTTTTCAATTTTTAGATTGTCCCAAACAGTATCTGATTCTAACAAATATGAAGGCTTGGATGAACATGGTTTATATGATTTTACTAAAGATACATTAACATTCTTAAATGCAGTAGAAGCAATGGGTGGTAAATTTGGTATAGGAATGTATATTTTATTAATTCGTGGTTCCAAAAGCACCAAATTATATTCAAGTTACCAAAAACATCCTTTATATGGGTCAGGAAAATACCAAAATGAAGAATGGTGGAAGTGTATAGGTAGGCAATATATTACATTCTTTTCTCTTATCCAAACATGTAAGTTTGTTTCTATTTATTATAGGAAGGCTTTTGGAACGAGAAAACTACTTAAAGAAAACAGTTCCAAATAATAGATTTAAAAGCAAGAAAACATTTAGTTTTGGTACATACAGTGTTAGCGATAAAGGAAAACAATTTATACAAGATATGAAACAGGAACCTACGGCTACAAAAAAGATTCTATTCCAACCCACACCTGAGATGTTTCAATTGTTAAAACACAAACACACAGAGTAAATTGTCTTTTCTATCTAATTTTAATTTTTAATCCAATACAATAATTATTGTAGATTACCTGAAGAACAATTATTCACTACCAATCCTCTTCCATCAACCTCAACATCTATACCTCATAGAGTATCAAAGAATCCTAAACCATCTCTAAAGTTATTGAAAGTAAAAGGTAGCAGTGATTCCAAGTCTGAGACAAGAAGTATGAGCGATAATTCTAGTGAAACTAGTGAAACTGATGTTGAAAGAGACGAACGCATGAAAGTGTATCGATTATTGATGAGTAAACGTACAGATTTAGCTTCGGCAGCTGATTGTATGCCTTATATGGTTGCTTCAAATGAAGCATTAATGAAGATGGCGCAAGTGAAACCTCTTACTATAAAAGAATTAAGAGAATGTCAACGTAAGTTAATGAAAGAAAAACAGGTTCATATTGAAAATCTTTTCGATAATTATTTAAATTTTAGTGGATGGTTTTACTGAGGCTAAAATTAGTCGTTTTGGAGAGGAATTTGTGAAGACTATTCGAACTATATGTCAATTAGACCCTATAGTAATGGAAAAAGATAATAAAAAAACTATTCAGGATATATTGGCTGAAAATCCATTGCCAGGTTCACGGATAGGAGCAACTGCTGAAGCTAGTTATTCAATGTATAAATCTGGTCTTACTGTACAAGAAATTGGTGATAAAAGGTAATATTATGCAACACCATGTTTAATCAATTACAGATCAACAAATTAGAAATGGCTGTATTTGTCATTCATTTCAAACTTGTGGTTATGCATATTACTTTCAAAAATGCAATAGCATTGCTTGAAGGTTTTAATTATTTTGTTATTATTTGTTACTTTCACTTTTGAAATTTAAAAAACTCTCTTTGATCACTCATATTCTAAAATTCTATTTATTTTATTTATATAATAGGTAATAAACACAATGTTGAGGAATTTAATCAAGAATATGGAAAAATTTTTGCACAAGTGTCTTTTGTTCCACTGGAAAGAGGCCTTCTTATTAATGTATTATTTCTATTCTTTAACAAGAAACTTCAACTCCATTACTTATAGTCATGCTAAATGCATCTAGTACTATGGTAACTCCAATACTTATAAAATTGTTTAATTTTTGAGGCAGGACTATAAGTACAGCAGCATTAAATAACTGTTTTTTGTCAATATTTTAAGCCATTTAGATTCAACCAGTGTTGTATTGCTAGTTCTCCTGACCAGACCCAAGGGGGTCTTCCCTCAGCTCCCCAACAAAACACCAGAGGGTCCCCTCTGCGAGAAATGTGAGACTCTGGTTTTGCTGAATAACTGTTAAATGTGGGAAGAATGATAACTTTAAACATCTGTAAAACAAAAAAACAGATTGATGCGTAAATGCTTTTGATTAAAAAAAATGAAATAAATCAGTTAGTGCATTAATTTATCACTTCTTACACTTTCAGCCCAGGCGTTCATGGACGTAGATTGGATGTCCGTTTTTGGACGTTCATTGCACGATTTTAGTGAGCATCCACTGGACATCCTATTTTGGTCCATACTTTGAATATTTTTGTGCATAAGTTGTACATCCAGTGGATGCCCATTAAATGGCTATGTACAAATCACGTTTGGCTGTGGTTTACGTTGATTTTTACTGTACAAATTAATGTAAAATGCAACAAAATATTAGTAATTTCTTAAAAATAACAAGTTATAAAAAGGTACTGCATTACGGTGACCGTATGGTTATGTACTATCAGGAGCAACTGAATCTAAACGTCTGATTTAGATATGTAAATGTGAAAATGGTTTACTTTCGATTGCTTCTGATACTACCTTTGTTTATCATCCAAAGCAGTTATGTGCTGAATGCATTCGATATTACAAGCTCCCAAGCCAGTTGATCTGAGATAAAGTACCGACACCAAACAAAAGACAATCGTAAACTGAGTTCAATAACGATTTTCTGTTGTTCTAGGTTAGATTTGACAAGTTTAAACGTCAGTTTATAAGTTTGAGGTTATTAAAACTTAAATTAAAAAAAAATAACAAATAATGCGTTTTTGGAAACTTAACTCATATTTCAGATCTGATCATACAAATTACATGGCAGAGTTATTTGGGTTAATCTGATTTATTCAGACATGGTTGCACAAGCACTACAAAATCTGTTTTACAGCAATCTATAAAAAAATAATTGTGAAAGTGATAATAACCTCAAACCTATAAACTGACGTTTAAACTTGTCAAATTTAACGTAGATCAACAGCGCCTCTAGCGAAGAGAAAATCGGTATTGAGCCTAATTTGCAATCATCTTTTGTTTGGTGTCTGTACTTTATATCACATCAACTGGCTTTGAGAAACTTAAACTGAATACAACCTCTGGTGTGATTTTTGTAAGCTCCAATGGACTGAAGTTTGGTAATTGCTTTTGTGTTTTTAATTTTATCATGTCAATATAAAATCAAATTCAAGTAAGATCATATATATAAACGGGAATCATTTTGTTGTGAGTCTTAGCACGGCTATAATTGTAGAGTTGCTATATACAGGGTATGAATAAATAACACTGATAAACTGATAAGGTAAAATTTTTTCAAATGAAACCTATGGTCGTTTTATCTTAGATGCAGAGTTATTAGCTTTCAAAGTTGTGTGCACACATGTTAATTTTTGGCTGCATCGTTATTTGTCAAAATATTAAAAATTCTTATTAATAAAAGTTGTAGGAAATTGCCTTCCAGGTGTTCTAAATTTACTTCTAATAGTACAAGGTGTATTTATAGGTTAGAGTTGCTAGACGTCTCGTATAAGATAAGGATGCACAGCATGGGGTTCTTGGAAACGGTAAGAGATACAGAATTGGTTAAATGGGATGAAAGTTGGCTATTTATAGGACATTTGTGTTGGCGTTTGCAAAATCTAGATATCTTGCATAGTTTCAGTGATATTTAAAAAAAAGTAGATTTCTCGATTTTCGTTATTATTTTTTCTTTTATTTATTTGAAGAGAAGAGAAAATTGAAAATTGTTTTGGATAGCTCTTGTTGTCACGATTCTAATAATGTAAACATGATAGGGTTATTTTGATTTCTTATGCTATAAATTAATGCATTCTGCAGTACCCTGGCGTGCACGATTACCTGATCTAACACCGTTAGATTTCTTTCCTCTGGGGTTATGTCAAGAATCATGTGCTCAACCAAAATTTTGAAGATGAACAGCAATTATTACAGTTGGTCACAGCAGCATTCAACACAAAAAAATCAAAACCAAAATAATCATATCATGTTTACGTCATTAGAATTGTGACAACAAGAGCTATCAAAAACAATTTTCAATTGTTTTTTCGCCTATTTAAAAAAATGAGGTTGATGATGGTTACTCGAAACTGAAACGTTGTGCAGGAATCTTGTTAGTGTATTTTAATAGAGAACAAAAAGTGGCTAGGAAAAAGTGGTTTTAGTTTTCGATATCTCTTCAAATAAAGGAAAGAAAAAATAATAACGAAAATCGAGAAATCTACTTTTTTTTAAATATCTCTGGAATTATCCAAGATATCTAGATTTTGCAAACGCCGACAAAAAGGTCGTATAAATAGCCAACTTTCATCTCATTTAACTGATGCTGTGTCTCTTACCGTTTCCAAGATCCCCATGCTGTGCATCCTTATCGTGGAAACACTGTATAGTGTATTAGGTATTAGGGAGATGGCCTGCATTGGGATCTTTTAAACCGTAAGAGATACAAGGTTGGTTAAATGAGCAAACAATTTGCTCATGAGGAGTACATATTGAAACAGTTGCCAAACCGTACCGATTTCTCATAGCCTACCAGATATTAAGAAAAAACTGATTTCTTCCAAAATTTTAAAATCAGTTTATTTTGAAAACTGCTAAAGGTACGAAAAAATTGTAAAGAAGTAACTTGTAGGGTTTTATTTGTAAAATATGATAATTATCTCCAAACGATTGTCAACTGTTTTACATCCGAGATATAATTGGTAATTTTTTAATGTAATGAATAATCGACACAAACTGTTTTAAAAAAACAAAAGCAAACATTCAGTTGTTGATGTATTCAGGGCCACATAACATGCAATTGTTATTTATCGATAACACACCGACATTCTAGAATATCTTTGGCTCCGGCGTCAGTAAAACGCCTGCAGTTATATGAAACTTAAAGATAACTGTATGAATAAATTAGTAATTTTATTCATATTTAAATAGTGCTTTTAAAATATGCCATTTGTTTTATGAAAATTAAGTTCAAGAAGATACATTTAAAAGGATTGATAAGCTGAAGAAAAGCTAAAGTCTGATTATTACTCATTGCTTTGCAAAAAAGATAAAGTCTGATTTATAAAAATGTATAAAGTTAGGATGTTAATAAATAATACCAACAAACTGATAAGTTTCTGGTACTTAACGAATAATTTTAAATGAAAGCTATGGTCAATTCATCTCGTTATGGAGTAATCAGTCTTTAAAAGTTGTGTACAGGCATGTTGCCTTTTGGGTGAATTGTCATTATTTGCCAAAATATTAAAAATTCTTATTAAAAGAAATTGCAAGAAATTGCCTTCCAATTGTTCCAAACTTTACAGGAGAAAAATAAAGAGAACCTTTTAATTTAATGTGTCCTAGCTACAGAGAACACTCCCCTACAATTCTTCTTAATAGAATATTAATATTTTGACAGAAGATAACGACAATGCATATAAAAGTTAACCTGTCTGCAGGCAATTTTGAATGCCGATTACTTCATAACTAAGAGGAATTGACCATAAGTTTAAAAGAAACCTTCTCTGATTGTTAGAAATCTATCAGGTTGTCAAGGTTATTTATTAACACCTTGTATGTATTGTTGAATATTACTATATTGATTTCACGGTTGTATTTAGTTTATAATCAATTTATTAATAATCAAATTTGATTTTTAAATCAAATAAGTTAATACATGAATACCTAGATAAATGACAAACAAATTCGTTTCCCACCATTTATACACGGTTTTTTTAATTTTATAATTCACTAAAATCGAGTATCTTATCAGAAAAGAAAAATTGAATACTTAGTTACAAGGCTTTACATCTTGAGTATTTGTATTATTGATAAAATATGTAACTAATTAGAAAGTTATGGTCAAGGAAGTAGAGGCCAGCACAGGCCAGGTTTTCTAGTCGGACCTTTAGGTGGCCCGGGTCGAATTTAAAAATTTATTTATCTATCTTTCAGGCCTTCTGAACTTCTCGGTTACCTGGGTTTCTTGTCAGCCCACAGGCGATAAATTGAAATGGACCTCGCATAGCGTATATTTCATATACTTTGTTTACAAGCCAACAATGTTGAAGGCGAGGTATTGTCAAGAGTAAGGAAGGGAATATGGTGGACGTTAGCACGGTTAGTTACGCCATAAGCGCAATGCTGCGCTGGAGGGAAAGGTCACAGAATATCGTAGCCAACACGCAGTCGTTTGCTTAGTCTGTTGTTGGCGGACGGAAAAATGTAAATAAATGAGTCCTTTTCAATTTATCGTCTGTGGTCGGGCCTCTTGGGCTGTTCGGGCGGCGTCAAGTTCGTTTCCAGTCGGACTGGAGCGAGCCGGGTCGGACCAGAAAATTTTGGCCTGTACAGGGCTCTACGAGATGGTACAAAATGAAAACTGAAGATAAGTTGTGAGTATTGCAGTGTTGCCAGGTCTGGAGATTTTTTCCTCAAATTGGAGGTTTTTGAACTTGTTGGGGAAATTAGTGAGGATTTTAAAAAAGTGGGGATTTATTGGGGATAGATTAAAAATTTTGAGTAAGTCGTTTTTTAATGGAAAAACATTTTTTTTGAGTTGGCTTTATTATTGTTGATAATAATCAAAGTTTTATTTTTGTTATTGGAAGTTTTGGAGTAAGTAAAACTTTATCAATTGATAAAAGAATTTTCATTATTTTATGATAATTTATGTTGGAAATCAGGAAATTTTTAATTTAATTGCCATAATTGAAGGTGCATATTTCTTGGTATTAGTCGCATTTATGGTCAAACTTGTTGGGGGAAACGTATAGGATGACCTACCTTTCACGATATGCTATTGGAGGAAGACACCATTGTCGTGAGGGTGATCATATCACTAAAAACAATAGTTAAATATTATAAATCTTCAGATTTAAAAATTTATGCCGGCTCTGGCCATGTTGGTTATAGCTATAATCGTCCTTTCCTCCGCTATTTTGATTTTCACGAAGTCTAACTCTATCTGTTGGTTGATGATTTTCACCTGCAGAATAAATGTTCACTAGCAAGCAGCAAGTTATCACATTGGCTACATAAAATTGCTGGTAGCGCGTCAGCGGAATTACAGCTAGTGGAGCGTTATTTCAAGAATTTTTGAAGTTGAGGATTTTCGTGCTATTATTGGCGACATTTTTGTTAGATGGATGGGGAGAAAGATTTTTTTTACGCCTGGCAACACTGTAGTGGCACCTTTTTCGTTCCAACTAAAACCCTGTCTAGTTATTTACTATTTCTCACTTTATTTGTTAAATTCACTCACTTTTTTTATGCATCATAGCTTGTGGAAGTCCTGTGCCCCATACTATACTTACATTTTCTTGGAACTTTTTTTAGTAAGGATTTTTAATATTTTGACAATTAATGACGATACAGCCCAAAGTTAGTATGTTTGCATACAACTTTAAAGGTCACTAGTTCTGCAACTAGGGCAAATCAACCATAGGCTCCACTTAAGAAACACACATCTACTGACCAGTTTGTTGATGTTATTTATTTACACCCTGTACATAATATGGATATGAGTTAAGCAGTCAGGATTGTTTTAATTTGTGGACCAATCTCTCGATCCACCAATTACAGTTATTCTAAATATTTAAAATTATTTAGTTGTGTGTTGCTATGGAAATTGGATTTGAAAAAGTGCATTTTGTATTAAAAATGGCGTCCAATATTGCTATTCTTAACCTCATATGTATGTAGAAACTCCAATTTGTTGTGGTTTGTAGCGCTACCATCAACCATGACTTCTATTTATGAATTTTTTGAGGTTACATGCATTTTGATTTTTACAATGAAATAAAGTAATTTAAATTAGATTTTTATTTTAATTAATTAACAGTATATGGAAATAACTAAAATAAATTATTGTCAGCACCAGATTTTAATTTGAAGTTAATTTGCAATGACCAATTTGACCAATGAATTGCAGTTTAACAGATTGTCATGAGTAAAGACAAAAATGACAATCTAAATACCTGAATGAATCAATCATTTTGTTTCCATAGCGAACTTGATAAGAAGATTTTCTGTATATTATAATGAGCATTCAAAAAGTCCCATAATCGAGTCATCCTTGAAACGGAAATCATATGTTTGGTATAACTAGACAATATAACATCAACAGGACTTGACGATTCATAACATAATAACAGACATACATTTCATTTCAAAGATAACTTAATAATGGGACTTTTTGGACACTCATTATTTACTGCAGTTCTTTACCTTCCTGTTTCTTTTTACAGAGGATTGGTTGCGTCCACTGTTTTCTCCCATTTGGTGGATGCAATTAAAGTTGGTTATCCAATAAAAATGATTGACCTTAATATAACAGATGAAACACGAGACATAGTTGTGAATGCCATTCGAAATCCACCAATTAATTCAGGTAACTCAACATAGAATAATATTGCTATTGATGGTTTTAATGTATATCACTTTATTTCTTATTAGATATGTCAAAATTAACCCGTATTAAAGAAGTTTGTCCTCCAGAAGTTAGTTTCGATACAATAAAAGTTGTGATAGCTTTCTTGCAAGTGCGAGATTATTTGGCACGGCTAAATATTCCTTATGAAGATTTTGAATCACCATTAGAAAATGTTGTCCCACAACAAAGTACAACATATAAACAGGCACCAAGTGATAGTATAAATCATTCAAGCAGTAGTCAAGCAATTAGAAAATTAAGTATGAATAGTAATTTGTCCTTTACAAGAAAGAATGAAAAACGTGATGCAGAAAGTGATTCCAGTGATAGTTTTGTTTTCTCTTACAAATCATCTAATGTAAACCAACCGAAGAAAAAACAAAAGAGATGCACCAGTCCAGTGGGAAATCTAGATTTCCTAGATTCTCCACCAAGAACATCAACTCAAGAATCAAAGAAATCACGGCAAGATGATTTAGCTTTCCTCGACTCACCTCCACGATCAAGCCAACTTACTTGTAAGAAGTCAGTACCTATGGAAGAAAACTTAGAAAAAAGCCTTTTAGAAGATGACTTTTTTGATGACATTGAGTTTGATGATGTTGAAAATCATATTAGGCAAGCTACAGATAGTGCCAGCATCATGTTAAATAGACAGAGTGAAAATATTCAGAGCAGCCGTAATAGTATTAGTGTTTATGAATCACCTACAACAAATAAATTAGTCAATACTAGCGCCGTTTCTAGTGAAGAAAAAAATAAATTTAAAAAATTTCAATTCAAATCTAAAGTTCCATTATCTGTTGAACAAAGCACTAGGCAGTTGTGTTCCCGGTTATCTTCTCAGCATTCCAATACCTAAGTTAATATAATAAACTATTTTATTGCTTTTATATATAGTTTTTGTTATTCTTTTTAATAAATTAAAATTAATATTTTTGTATATAACGAAAAGAAGTTAATTATTATCACTTATTAGTTTTCAAGTTTAAGTCCTTATAATTTTTAATGATTAGATGTGAATTTATAATTCTTTGAAATCTCGTTTCAATTTAATTCAACTTTACAATTTTTTCTAAAAGAAAGACTTTTTTGTATATAATATTCATTATATTAATAAAAGAAAACTGATGTCTTATCTACAATAGAATTTATTTATTATTCAAGATTTTCCCGTTTTTTCCATTCTGTCTTTAATAGAGTAAGCTTTTCTCGTTTCTTCCTTTTAGTGGCCGATTTTTTATCGTCGATTCTTTTCTTCTGTGCCTCAATACTTTCTTCTTGATTAATAATGTTGTCTAATTTTCTAATTAGTAATTCTCTAGCTGTCTTGCGATTTTCATCCAATGATCTTGAGTCGTGACATTTTACTATTATACCTGAAATTATCACATTTAATTTTTAATTATAAATATTGGTTTTTTTTATTACCTGTTGGTATGTGTTTTAGAACAACACAATTAGCAGTTTTATTAACAGATTGTCCACCAGGTCCACTTCCTCTAACAAATTGTTCTTGTAATTCTGATTCTACTATTTGAGGTACTTTTGAATGGTCTAAAGTAGTTTTTGTACGTATTATACAAGAATATGTTTCTTTTAGAGGTTTTGTTAAGATTCGCAACATCTTAAACAACAGCGTGTCTTTCTAGTAATGATAATCCTTTCTGTAAATTAAGTATTGAAAAAAAAATTATTTAAATAAAGACTAACAGAATTACCTTATAATTAAATATTATTTGTGCTTCGTCAACTAAAGTTTTGTTCTTTTTAAATTCACGTTTGATACGTTTATAAAAATATTCCTTATCTGTATATTGTAAATGTTGTCCGTAACGTAACAAGTCTTTGTATAATCTTACAATTTGTGAAGCACTTGGTGGACGAAGCATTTCAATTTAAATGCTATTAAATTATATTTTACTTTTTTATTTGCATTAATATTTTATAACCTTAGAAATTTGAAATGTTTTTCAAGTTTGAGGTTATTGGTTATCGATTTCTACATTATTATTTACTGATAAGTACGGGAAGTCCTCGTAAGGTGGCGCTGGTAGTTTTATTCATGGTAAAAGTTATGTAGAAGGAACGTTAAGATATCGTTGCTCCATTACAGCATATTAACAATAATTCATCCATATTTGATGCTATGGCCTTGAAAATAGTATGTCTTGCCCTAACTTTATTATAACCTTACGTATTCACGATTAAGGTAGAGCCGTAGAGGATAAAGCAGCCTCTTTCAATTTTCTGTGAGCTCTATTTCTTTCTTTAGCCAATACTTCTGTATTTCATTAGATTAAGTAGTCTTCATCCCATACTTTTTCCGTGCTTCTATTAAATGCATTAGTTTCTCCCTTTTTTTGTTCTTGTGTTCTTAAAGCCCAATTTCATTTATATCATTTCATTTTCTACCGATCTACATTTTTAATATGGGAATTAAAAACACCGAAACTAAGTAAATGTACATGCATGATATGATCAGATGATAAAGTTTTGATAAACTTAGACGTAGTCAATCGGCAACTGCTTAAATTCCTTTTACTATTAAATTTACAATAGATATAAAATCAAAAACGATTACTAAAGTGTGAAGAAGTCTTGCATAAGATGCAAAAGGAAAGGATACATACTCAAACACTCAAAAAAATGGATACCTAACACTATAGCTGACCTAACGTGTATGGGAGAAGTGTACAGAACTTTTAGAAAATCAAATAAGGCAGAACAACCGATAAATTAGGAAACCCACCAACAAATAGCTCAGACATATTTTACTGAGCAATCAAAAAGTGATTGTTGTACCTGATCCAAATTATTACTGTTTTATCAATTCATTCTCTTGTTTTAGCTCCTTCATTTCGTTTCTATATTCTTGTTGTTCTTTTCGTATTTCTTTCAGTTTCTTTAGTCTTTACTGTTTTACTTGGTGTTCTCATTACCTTTTTAGATTTGTTAAATATCTCTGCCACTTTCTTATCATCAGATTCTCTTCTCCTTTTCCCTTCATATGTTGTGTAATTTTCGCTGTTAGACATTGTTGTTCTATATTTTCGAAACGTATTCGATTTCTTAATACGCGTCCCAGTTTATAGTTATTTTAGCGTAGCGTATCTCTCTCTAGTCCATGCAACATTTATTTCCATGTTTGCCAATTATTAAACCCCGGAAAAAGTGTCTGACTTTTTACGTGTATTTTTAAATATATATAATTAAGACGCTATTAAAATTTCAGCGAGAATCAATAACTTTTTTTTTTATTTTTAAAAATACAACTTTGGTTCAATGTTAACCCTCCAAAAGTGTATGCCTCATTTATTTTTTTTATTCTAAACCAACTTAATTGTCAAATCGTTTTTGTTGGCTTCTGATTCAAAAACTTTTTTTGGTGTAAATTTTCGTGCACCTTTCTGATATGGACAGTACCTGCCGTACCCAGGTAGGTCAGCCCAACAGTTGATTACTTGCTCATCTATCCTATTGATACCACTATGTAAAATTTCTACCTAAATCAAATATTTCATGAAAAATGGGCCCTGAACTCTCCGACTACTAGTTGTATTCACACGTCTGTTCTTTACCACGTCCGGCACCGAACTTTAAAGTGTTAAAGTAAAATATTTAAAAAACAATTTTTACAACAATATTGTAGCGGTTAACAACTATGATAATTGTTATTTTAAAACAACTAAAAATTGCGGACTGTTTGGAACACAACTTTTCTTACATTGTGGGCATAGCTTTATTGGCGCTGATAGATGTTTCGATCGGGTTGAGAAATTATTGAGAAACAATTCCACAATAAGTAGGAGAGGGAAAGGTTTCGGTTGAACACTGGCAAATATACGACATTAAGGAACTGGAAACTGTTTATCAGCAGTCACTAAACGAAGTGTATTATCGGTTTTGTTCTTCAAACGACATAAGGCAGACTTTGAGAAAGAAAGGGAAAAGTGATGACAACTTTCAGCTTTGACAATTTCAATGCAAAACACTGTCTACCAGATAAAAACAAAAGAAGTCAGTTGATGCTGGAACATTTTGGTAAAGATTGGCAATCAAGAGCTGACCTTGTCCCTGATGTATCTTGACATTTGTAGCCATATTGGATGCTTAGTGTGCTGCTGACTGTCAAAAAGGGTACATGTGTTTTGGTGTGCTCGGCGATGTTTTGGCTTTTCACTTTTTTTTGAAAAAAATTGAACAAAGAATTTATATTAAAATTTTTTTAAAAGTGAAATAAAGTGCAGCACCGTATTTGAAATGTTAAATGTTGCTTTTGGAGAGTCTTCTGTAAATAAGATAAGCATTTACAAGTGGTACAAACGTGATGATGTCAAAGACGACGAGCGCTCTGGATGCCCCAGAACATCAACAACGGATGACAACGTCGAAAAAGGAAGGCAAATGACAATGGACAATTGCTCAATCACTATCAGAGAGGTTGCTGATGATGTTGGCACATCATCCAAGTAATCTCTTTGGATGTTTTGGGCATGAGACACGTGCCAGCAAAATTTGTTCCGAAATTGTTGAATTTCGAACAAAAGCAGAGCCGAATGGACATTGCTCAGGAGTTAATGAATGAAATCAACGACGATTCAAAACAGCTCAAAAGGGTCATAACTGGTGACGAAACATGGGTGTACGAATATGAGACCTAGTCGTCCCAATGATAGCTTCCTGAAGAACCAAGACCAAAAAAAGCACGCCAAGTTCAATCAAATGTCAATGTTCCATTCACTGTTTGTTTCGATTCCAATGGCATAGTGCACCATGAGGTCTTGCCACCAGGTCATACGATCAATAAGTTCTACGCGTTTGCAAGAAACAATCCGAAGAAAACTCCCTGCTCACGCTTTACTGCTAGTTCGTGAATTCTTGGCTAAAAACAGCACCATTAAGATACCTCAGCCTCCGTATTCACCGAGCATGGCCCCGTGCGACTTCTTCATTTTTCCGAGGATGAAAAAAATCAAAAAAGGACGACGTTTTGCTAACATTGAGGAGATAAAAACAGAATCGCTGAAGGAGTTAAACTGTATACCAAAAATTGTGCTCGAGAAGTGCTGGTACAAGTTTGTTATATCTTATGGAGACTACTTTGAAGGGGGCATAATTAATATTGATTAATAAACAAGATTTTCTGAGAAAACAAAAATTTAGCTTATGTTTTGATCAAACCTAAAGCATGTTTTATATCTTTCTCAAACATCTAACAGAGCTGTTAGAGCTGTATCCTGACCGGCGAGCTGCGGCGGCACGACTTCCAAGCGGATTTTAAGTATGGAATCTCTGATAGATTCGAATTCTCCTTTGTTCTTTTCTGTTTATAGTGTGTTGGTTTGGCTTCGATATTCGGACTTGGTGTTGAACCTTCTTTGTTTTAGTTTTTCAATTTTTGTTTTTTTCTGTGAAGAGGATAAATCATGGATATCGATCGGTTACTTGTTGATGAGTTGCATTCCTTGCCAAGGTTCGGTTGCAGATAAACGTAAACTGTTTAGAACTACCCTTAGGCTAGAAGAATCTGACAACTTTATTCCAGGTTTGTGAAGGTAAATTGATTCTGTTGCAAGCAGAAGCTAGAATCTGCAGATCTACTGCTATAGATAATCAGTATAGATGGTTGTTTACAAGGTTTACTCATGTTAGAGGTCGTTTGCATGGCGTTGTTGATATCTCAGGAGATAAGAAAGATCTAATCGTAACTCTGTCTCTATATTCAAGAAGCTGGAGAATAAGATTTCCACCCCTTTGCAAACAGCGGTTGTTTCTTCTTCACCATCGTTTTCACCTGGTCGTCAAGTACATTTTTAAAACAGCTAGTGCACCAGTGGATTTCTATTTGTGGTAATCACTTCTTCGGTCGCTGAGACTTCTGTTAGGGGTGGTGATTATATGGAAATTAATGTGGGATGTGTTTTCTAGTTTTCTAGAGCGCTTGGGTGAATTTCGAACTGCTGGGGGGATAACGAAAGATGAATTGTTTGCTGCAGCTGTTGAGTTCTTTTCAGGTAATGCTCTTATACGGTATAGATCAATTAGAAATAAAATCAAGAATTGGGATGAGTTGGTAACTGCCTTGCGTCAGACATATTCTTCGTGTGGCTACAAAACCAATCTGTAGGATGAGGTTCTGACTCGCACTCAAAGACCTGATGAGCCCATTGCGGCTTATGTCACAATTATGAGAAATATATTTTGACGACTACCTTCAATACCTCTGGAAACCACCTCAATATTTTCAGTCATAGTTGGCTCTACAGATCATCTCTATTATAGCTGTAGTAATTTGGTTGCGCAAGGTTGTAAAAGAAGCCCAAATAAGATCTGCAAAATTTTGTAACTCTTCTTTGAATCCAAAGAATATTCTTAAACTCGATCTAATTTATCGGGGGATCTCGATTTAAAATAAGTGCTATTGGTAGTGAATCGTCCCCTCTAGCGTCGACTTCAAATTAGGCGACTTGAGTCGAGGCCGTTTAACCCCTTTCCTACTGGAATTCCTCTCAAACAGGCCATCCAGCTTGCACTGCTATGAGTGCGGTAAACAAAATGTGACCATGCGTATCTGTCTCAGGGGGTAATGAAGGGTCATCATTTACTCTCTTTTCCTAAAGAATTGGTCTCTCTTTTTAGCGATTCTCAAGCAAACGACCGCCTCCAAAGTTGGCGCTTTACAACTAGTTGTCAATGTCGAAAGTTGACAATTATAAACATTTGCAATTAATTTCACGTATCGATGTCGTAATGAAATCATTATACGTTCCTATGATCTTGACCAACTTAATTTTTTAATCTACCGTCAATGGGTTTTCTTTATTTTCTTTAAAATACGGTCGTGCAAAAAATATTGTATACAACTCGAGGGTAAAGTGTGTTTTTTGAATTCGTACTTCCTACTCATTCAAAAATCTTCACTTTACACTCTTGTTATATAAATAACTATGAACTTCACAACTGACGTGAATTAAATTTGTTTACGCATTTGAGCTAATAATTTTTATGTAGCTTCGAAGCTTTATTTTTTTTTATTCAGTTATCAGACAATTTTTAGTTCTGTTTCTAGTTAAATTCTAACAAAGTCTTAAACAGTCTTATGGCTAAATCAAATTAGCAATCATTTCTGGAAAACAGAAATTTAAAAATCAACTGGGCGTAAACCTTGTTCAGACCATCCAGACTAGTTCTTTTAAAGGCAAACTACTTGAACTTGAAAGGGAAACTTCAATGCTGGCCATCTAGAAGAAGGAAAAATAAGAAATATTAAATAATATTAAAGCACGTTTGCATTCCTCACTTTATGTGCTGAATTGTGTACATTTTAAACTACATGTTTCGGCTGGAAAATCAACGAGCGAGATGTAAAGCCTTTCGAGGTTAAACGTTTTAACTTGAGGTCGTGTCCGTGATATTGTTTTGTATCATGACATATACTAGCATTAAAGCTACCAGGGTTTCTACCTGGGCCATTCTTGGTTGAATGACGGCAAGTTGTAATGTAGTCTGAAAAAAAATAAATGTCTTAAAATGATCATTATTCTTTCAAATTAAGTAAAAGGTTATTCCTAATTGATTGTCGTTTTACATTTACACTATAAATCTGATTAACCTTTTAGATAATTTTTAAAGCTTTTGAGTTGTAAAGCCCTCTGGGTATGTTACTGGCATAAATTAAAATTCCAATTATATTTAAATAAAATAACTTTAAAAATCAGGATTCTTGTCTTGTACAAATAAAAAGCCTACTATAAAACAATCTAACCTGTTGTGCTACTTACGCAACTGCTTATTAAGAGCCAAAATCCCTGATCCTTTTAACAATTCCATTTTCTGTCAAATTAAACTTGTTTGTGGCCGTTCGGGTCAGTATTAAAATTCAGTTTAATACAGATAGCTGTTGTTCTTTGATAAAGTTAATTATTAGAATTGAACAACAATGTTCAATTTTGGTGTTTTATTGTTTTGTTTGGTTGCAACACTTTGGATTGTTTATTATCATTGGACTAGAAGAAAATTGTATAGATTAGCTGCTAAAATACCTGGACCAGTTGGGTATCCTGTTATTGGCAGCGCGCTTTTATTCATTTCTATTGAAGGTAAGATATGTAACTAGGGTGGTACAAGATTCCGCTCTAGTAAGATGATAGCTTTATGTTGGGGGATAGAAAGAAATTTAGAGCAAGGAGCGACATAGTGCCTCTGGAAGCATAATCTAAAAATATTCTGAACTATACAGGGCATTCGACTTGTTTGTGGCAGTATCTCACTTTATTTATTCAAATGGAACACCCTGTATATTACTTTATTTTTCGATTTTCTATTTAGTTTATAATTGTTTCCATTAACCATATGTTTGGTCTAAATTGCACGGTTTTCGAGATATTTTTAGTTCTCTGAAAAAATTTACTTTTGTGTTGTTCTAAAAAGTTTGAAACCGGATATTTTTAAATAGAACGATATAAAAATTTTTGTATAATCAGATGCAAAATTTAATTTTCTTTCGTTTTTATTTAATGGTCTTTGGGTCTATCTGTGGTTTACTTTTTAGAACAACGCAAAAGTAACTTTTTTCAAAGAAATAGAAATATCTGGAAAACTGCAATTTAGATCAAACATATGATTAATGAAATTGATCCTAAACTTAATAGGAAATCAAAAATGAAGTAATATACAGGGTGTTCCATTTGAACAATAAAGTAAGATACTGTCACAAACAAGTCGAACGCCCTGTATAGTTCAGAATATTTTTAGATTATGCTTCCAGAGATACTATGTCGCTCTCTGCTCTTAATCTCTTCCTATCTTCTAACGTACAGCTTTTTACTAGAGAGGAATCTTGGACCACAAACGTCTCAAACCATTAGATATAGTCATGTATAACTACATTTCACCGCATTATCATGACAAACATGATAATTGTTACTGTTAAATAAAGTCTAAGTATTTGCTACAAATAGGGTAATGGGTAATGGACACTCTTAAGCAAATTTTATGTTTGAACGTCATGAAGTAACATTTTATTTAAGGTAAATAAATCTGTAAGTAATGCATTTAAAAGATTCTTTTATGTAGATTATGACTGGCACACCCAGATTTTTTCAATATGACAATTGAGATTTTTACCGAGGAGTTTTTGAAAATTTTGCAAATAAACCAGTAATGGATACAGGAATATGGGTAATGGACATATTAAGAATTAGTAATGGACACTCTACTTAAAAATGTTTTTAATTATATATTTCCATCTCAGATACAGTATGACCCCTATTATTTTTTGGTTGTGGTTTTTGAATAATACAAATAATAGCATCTTTAAAATAATAAAGTATGTCCTTCTTTAATGGTAATTTCCAAGAGTTACCAGCATTAACCATAGTTCGGACTTCAGCTCCTTAAGAATCGTGTTTCAAAATTATTCCTGCAAAAAGTTAAGAAGTTTGTCTCTACTCTTTTAATGTTGTGTTGATTTTTTACCTGGATAATAATTATCTTCATATTTGACAATGATATATTGTCCAATTATCAAAGTCAGATTTTCTGGTTCACTAAGATCAAGATCTTCATCATCACAGGTAACATCCATGTCTGATTCAGAGCTACTTTCTTCACCAGCAGCGGTAGTTTTTATGAGTGTTTGCTTTCTCATTTTTTGCATTCTTTTCTTATTAACTTCACTTTCATAGAACCGTCTGTATTTTTCACTTGAAACTACAGCAGGAAAAATTCTCTTTCTGTGCTTTGGCATTTTCATTGTTTCATCTGATGTTTTAGGAAATACAAGACATTTTTTAAATGGAGTAGGGACTTTGAGTTCTTCATTTTCTTTTTCTCCATAATAACAAATACTTCTTTGAGGAGGAGTATTCCATTCCGTACATCTTGATGGACCTGCGACTTATATATTATATATATATATATATATATATTGGTGGGTGGTTTATTCTTTTAGGGCGAGTTTATGTTCTTATCTATTTCTCTTGTTGAATTTGCTTCAGATATTTCTGTCTGTTTTTGAAGAATTTCAGTGTCTGTTTTAATTGCTGCCCACACATTGTACAATTTTAGGCAACTTATAACTCCAAACCAGTCTTCCTCGTCTAAATATGTTTTTAAAAATTCTTCTCAATTTTGTTTTCTAATTGGTCTTGTAGCCATTTTGAAGTTTCTTGCTCAATGCAGTTTGACTCTGTATTTTTCTGGATAGTTTCCGCAAAAATCTTCCTGTTGGGTATACATTTTGAGTAATCTACATTGTTTTTGTTAAACGGGTACAATTCACTTTTCCTAAGACCATCTCTTATAGTTTTTTCTGAAGCATATTTATCAAAAACAAATTTTAGAATTGTGCCAAAGGTAGAACGAGTCACATCTTTTGGAAAGTTTTCAAATTTCCAATTTCTTACTTCTGACGCCCAGCCAGCTTTAAGTGGTCTAAACATAGACACATCTGCTGGTTGCATTATGTGGGTGGTGTTTGGTAATAATAATATTAAAATAACACCATTTTCGTCGCATAACTGGTTTACATCCTTGGTTAGATGTGACCGATGGCCATCAACAAATAAAATGACTGGTTTTTGGATATTGTTGGATTTTAGATATGGAAGGAAATGATTGGAAATATATTCGTAAAACACAGCAAATATCATCCAGCCCGAATCGGATCTGCAAAGAGCCCAGTGCTCTGGAACCGATTCGGCTATAACCTGAGGAACTCTCTTATAAGTAAAAATTAACATTTACCATTTGCGGAGAATGCGGCTATTACAGTGATCTGTTCTTTTTCAGAAGAGACTCTCACATAAAAATCTTCTTTATTCTCTGCAGAACCTAGGACTTTTCCGCTCTTTGGGCATAAGCAGAACCGTGCCTCATCTGCATTGAATATTCGGCTTTCATCTTTCAATATATTTTCATAATTTTCTGCTTGTAAAAAACCCGAAATTTTTTCTTAGTTTTCGTCATATCTAAGATTTTAGTATTTTGTAATAATAAACAATGTTCAACTTAAGTTAAATTTTTAAAGAACCATTCATAAAAGAGAGTATAAAGCTTTTTCAATTTTTCAGGGCTACTTTTTTTCTCAAATTATAAAGGTGACCATTACTAAAATTAGGGCTATCAAAAATGGACAGCCTTCATGACCAAGACTAGCTCTCTTGATACGATGGTTTATTAGTAGTGGTCACCCCCCCAAATATATGAATCATATTGATAAACCTAAATTGATTACAATTCACAGCATATGTATGAATTTTCTTATTACTAAAACTTGCCTGAATTGTACAAAAACAACGTAATAAATTAAAACTCATTAGAATTTTCGCAGACTAGCAGGTTAACTTAAGCACGTTAAATCAGCTGCTCTACTGGCCGCCTCATTGGATTTAATTTGATATTTGACAGAAGAGTGAAGTTAGATGCTTAGATTTAATCAATATGGTGACAAATGATCTACTGGATATATGACATGCCCAGAATCGCTGGATAAATGATATTTTTCTTAATTCTGCCATTTTTTCTAAAAATGCGTCCATTACTGGTGCAGTGTCCATTACTGGATCAGTTACCCTATTATAATTACTGTTGTCAATCAAAGTCTAACAATTAGGAGTACTTGTTTTATGAATCTTTGATCTTAGAATATTCCAGCACACACATCTCTGACAAACAGAGATTACTTTATTGATTTCATGTCCAAATGAGTTCGGTTTTGTATTAATTTCCGAATTAACAATTACTCACCTGTAAATAGTAAATGCAAGTTTTGTATTAGTCTTTGACTAGCAAGTACTTCGAAATTGTTTAAGAAAAGTTCTATTTTAAAGCGTTTTATAAATAATAATCTTTTTGTGGTAACAAATAAATAATTTTTATTACTTTATAAAGTGTTATTATTCGATAAACTTAATTATATATTAAAATTTCTGTTGTGTATGCTTTTTCGGGGAAATTTCTGTCCATAGAAACTTATTCGTAAACAAAATATGTAAACACATCGTGCAAAAAAAGGTTTAAATTATTTACAGCCACCTTATTATATTACCAGTAGAGTAAACAACACACAAGTTTCTGTTTTATGGTAGTATAAAATTTTAATGGAGAATAGTTCAATAGCATTACATTAAGGAACGAGTTTTGACAAAAATGTATAGTGTGGTTCACAAGTTCCATTTTGGCTATTTTTTGCCTGACTTCACCAAAAATTATGATCGAGGTGTCATACGATTCGGAATGGCATTTAGAAACTTTTCGAACATTTCGAAGTCCGCGCAAAAAAAATGAAAAAGTTATAAACAAATTTGTAAAAAAAGGGGTTTCGTTTTTTGCAAATATCTCGGAGAATATTGCAAATGTCTTTTTATCGCCATGTTTCTCACACTTCTTCACGCCTCGAGTTTTTGTAAGATGACGCGGAAAAACGGGATTGTTTTAGGCATGTAGTTGGAAATAGTAGAACTAATTAAGAGAATGTAGCAGTTTTAGGGAAATGTTGGCAGTATTTTAGGAAATAAAGGGTTTTCCAATAAGAGGTGTTATTTTGAATAGCCCGCTATTTCGGTAGATGTCACTTTTGAAGCTATCATTTTTTGACATTTGACAAGTAGAAACTACGCCATTAATAAATATGGAACGATACACGCTTCAACAACGCATTGAAATTATTAAAATTCACTATAAAAATGGTGAAAATTTGGCAGAGACGGTTCGTAAAACTCGAACATTTTTGGGTCACCGTGAAGCACCTTGTCGGACCGCAATACAGAAATTGGTGAAAAAATTCGAGCTCTTGGGACAAGTTAGTGATGTGAAGAATAAAACCCGTGCACGTCGCTCAAGAACAGCCGAGAATATTGCTGTTGTAGCCGAAAGTGTTAAAGAAAACCCAGGTTTGTCCATTCCTCGTCGTTCTTTGGAATTAGCCATTCCACAAACGTCATTACACCGTATTTTGCATAAAGATTTGGGTCTTAAGGCTTATAAAGTCCAGTTAACACAAGAACTCAAGCCGGCCGATCATCAACAACGTCGTGTCTTTGCTGATTGGGTCGTTGAAATGCATGAAAATGATCCAGAATTCCATCGAAAAATCATCTTGAGTGATGAGGCCCATTTCCACCTCGGTGGCTTCGTCAACAAGCAAAATTGTCGGATCTGGAGCTCAGAAAATCCAAGAGTTATTGTTGAAAAGTCTCTCTATCCTCAACGTGTGACTGTTTGGTGCGGTTTATGGTCCGGCGGAGTCATTGGACCTTACTTTTTCGAAAATGAGGCTGGAGCAACAGTTACGGTGACTGGATTGCGCTATCGAGAGATGATTAACGATTTTTTATGGCCGGAATTGGATGGTATTGATCTGGACAACGTTTACTTTCAACAAGACGGCGCTACGTGCCACACAAGCAACGAAACCATTGATCTTTTACGGAAAAAGTTTCCGGACCGTGTTATCTCTCGAAGAGGTGATCACAATTGGCCACCGAGATCTTGTGATTTAACACCTTGCGACTTCTTTCTTTGGGGCCACGTGAAAGAGAAGGTCTACGCCAACAGCCCAGCGTCGATTCAAGACCTCAAAGATGGAATTCGTGAGGCTATCGAGGACATAGGGCAGCCACTTTGCGATTTGGTTATGGAAAATTTCATGAAAAGGAAGCGTGGTCGTGGTGGTCATTTGCCTGATGTTATTTTCCACTATTAACGGCATACCTTCCTCTTTATAATGAAATAAACATCCGATCATTTATATTAAAAAATGGCACTTTTCTTTGAATATCAAAATAACACCTCTTATTGGAAAACCCTTTATTAGCAGTGACTCCGGCATTGTCAGGGTTGTAAAGGGAATATGCCGGGAATACGAGGTATTTGCGGTAGTACTTGAGCAATGTGCCTGAATATGGCAGTAGATGTACAAAATTTAAAAAGTAAAAAGCCCTTCGTGTATGTCCTGCATTTGACGATGACGCCTCTACTTTTGTACTTTATTAGTTTTGAAACGAATGATTTGCAAAATACTTCCTTATCCATTCAAACATCGATCTCTTTGAACTTCTAGGAACATTTTCTGTACTTCTTGAAACTTCATAACTGTCGAGCTTATAACAAATTTAATTTTTTTGACTTTTTTTATATGTCATGGTGTATATTATATTGTTTCATACTGGGCTGTACTCGGTGAAGCATCACCTATCATCTATCAACGAAAACAACAATTCCGCCATTTTTAAAATTCCTTTCTTTAGCTTTCGGAAGAATCTTTCAAAAAAAAAATTCGCGAATGTGTAAAAATTCAGAAGTCTTTTCTTTGATTTTTTTATCTGTTAACCTGTCAGAGTTCTATGAATTTCTAGACTCATTAACTTATTAACTCTTATAACGCATAAAATTGTCACACGTCACAACTTGACTTACAGTTTTAGAATATTTCCATTTATGAAGAAACTAAACACTATGAAGCTTTAATACTATTTTCGTGTATTTTTCTGAAACACATCAAAACGAAGTCAAAAAAATTCTATAATAATGATTAGTTGTTAATTGCTAGACATGGGTTCTTCAACTGACAACCAACTCTTTAAAACAAATCTGCCTGAAGAGTTTTGAGACTTTTGACAAAAAGGAAAACTTTTCATCGGGATTTAAAAAATACAAAAAATCACTCTCTTGGCAGACTAGATCCAGACAAAAGACCATCGGTTTAAACTCTAAGAGGGCATGTTAGTTTGCAACTGTCAGTTAGTTAAAGATATTCCTAACATATTTTTAAAATTTGGTTAATTCAGTTTTGTTCTTAAAAGTATGGAGTGCTCCGGGCACGAAACTATTGCTAGATTTTATGACAGTCATAAGGACAAAAAGGTCCTGTACTGTTAGATATTTTGGTGCAATGAAAATTTCAAGAAGTACACTTTATGGTATTCGTACACGAGCTCAAAGAGTTTATGGCGCAAAAAAATTGGACGGATCTGGAAGACCTTCCACAATAATGCTACCAAAGGAAAAAAAAGCTCTTGCAAAAGTGGCTCACCGTAGTCTTCGTAAACTTGGGAAAATATCCAAGATTGCACCAAAATTATGCCTGCAACATCACAAGAGAGCAACGCGCTAGAAAATTAACTTTCAAAACAATATTTTACTAAAGTTTACGAAGACTGATTCTAACTTTATCCTTAGTTTTCCTTGCAAGAACATTGGTGATATTTTCCTGACAGGTCTTTCAGATCCTTTTACCCTTTTCTGTATCAGTCTCCTTCAGTTCGTATACAAATACCGTAAATTGTGCTTTTTAGAATTTCCATTGCAAAAAAGTATCTAGAGGTATTTTTTGTTCTTAAGAGTATCATAACACATGGGCTGAAAAGTCCCAGGCCTAACAAAGAAAACACGGTTTTTTTTGTTCAAAATTAGCTTTATTCATCAACGTAATTTCCATCAAGAACAACGCAATCATTCCAGCGCTGCTCTAACATTTCAATACTACTTTTGTAGAACGATTTATCTTTTGCCTCAAAATAGGACTCAGTTTCAGCGATAACCTCTTCATTCGAGCGAAATTTCTTACCGGCAAGCATTTTTTTTAGGTCTGCGAACAGCCAGTAGTCGCTGGGAGCCAAATCTGGCGAATACGGTGGATGTGGGAGCAATTCGAAGTTCAATTCATGTAGTTTTGCCATTGTTTTGATTGACTTGTGACACGGTGCGTTGTCTTGATGAAACAAAATGTTTTTCTTTGCCATATGCGGTCGTGTCTTTGCAATTTCGGCCTTCAAACGCTCCAATAACGCTATATAATATTCACTGTTGATGGTATTTCCCTTCTCAAGATAATCGATGAATATTACACCACGCACATCCCAAAATACCGAGGCCATAACCTTTCCAGCCGATTGTTGTGCTTTCGGTCGCTTTGGACGAGGTTCACCAGTTGCTGTCCACTCAGATGACGATCGTTTTGATTCCGGAGTGAAGTGATGGATCCATGTTTCATCCATTGTCACATATCGACGCAAAAATTCCGGTTTGTTACGTTTAAACATGGCCAAACACTGCTCAGAAACATCAACACGTTCTTGTTTTTGGTGAACAGTGAGCAAACGCGGCACCCACTTTGAGCAGAGCTTTCTCATAGTCAAATGCTCATGCAATATAAAGCCAACACGTTCTTTTGATATCTGTACGATGTCAGCTAACTCACGCAACTTCACTTTTCGATCATTCAAAACGATTTTGTGGATTTTTTTGATGTTTTCTGGTGTTACCGCCTCATTTGAACGTCCACTGCGTTCTGCATCATCGGTGTCTCTACGACCACGTTTGAAGTCAGCAAACCAACGTTTTATTGTTGTTTCTGATGGAGCGGAGTCCCCATAACACTTTTCAAGCCATTGCTTCGCTTGAACGGTATTTTTTCCCATCAAGAAGCAGTGTAAAATTAAAACACGAAATTGTTTTTGATCCATTGTTTTGAAAATAACAAAAGTAGCGTCACTCTTAGCACAATAACTCACAAAATAATGAATAGAATATCATGAAATTTTAACAGCTGTCTTTTGAAGGTTAGTACTAACTGAAAAAGCAACAATTGCAATTGTTTTGCACGTACGCTTAGAGTTAAACCGATAATCTTTTGTCCGAATTTTTTGTGCATACACCAGTAGAACTTATACTCAATTTGTCTTAATTACACAGTTATTGACTTTCAAAGCTGCATGGAGATACGTTAACTTTTTTGCAGCACATGGCTTGCATCTTGTGTTCCAAATTCTGGCCTTGCACCGGAAAAGTAGCGAGCCCACTCACTATTATATTACTTTACTTTTTTAAATATTACTTTACTTTTTTTTAATATAGAATGGATTAAAACAAAATCTTAGCAAATCCATTCATTATTGAAATCACAAAACTGTTTTTAAAGACACTGTTTTGAAAAAGAAGTAAGCAAACAAAAAAAATTTCTAGACGTCTAGACTGACCGTTTACTGTTTTTTGCCGCAAAATAATTGTGGCAATGAAATAAATGCAATTAGAACTAAGCGGTCGCTACTCGTAGACCACCGTCAAGTGCATTTGTTTTATTTGCAAGTTTATTTAGAAATACCTGCAATCTGCATATGTGAAATGGTTTATAAGAAAATACTTTTTGCTGTACGGCCTTGGTATACATGGAAAAGTTTCATATCTAATGCGTACGGCAAACTACGTGTTATAAGTATTTACAACACAACGCTACAACAACAAGCCGTAAAAAACAAACATATGTATTGTAATCTAACAATAACTAAATCACTTATTAACTAGAATTTAAAGAAAAGTTTATTTTTATAAATTAATGTACTTTGAATTATTTCTGCAGATGTTCAAAATGATAATTATAGAATTTTGCTCTGACAAGAATATCAAGTTCTAATCCTTAATTTAGCCTTGACCGTTCAAGCGCTTTACGAATAAATAATTAAGAATTTCATTGTATACCTACCTCAAATGTATCAGATTTTATTCATCCATATTTTGACTGATATCCAGTTACCATTACTGGCAACATAAATAATACCTTTTTTTGTTTTATAATGACCGCAACAACACAAAAAGGTATAAAGTAAGTCTATTCCACAACTAAATATTTTTTGTCTATTAAATGTATTATAAACTGTAGATTTAGGTGCGAAAAAATGCTGTTAAACTTTTTGTTCCCTCCTATAGATGGCTATGTATATCGCCACCTATTATGCGGTTTGTTTTTGGGTTACATTTAAAATATTGTAATTGTTCCTTTACTTATATTAATTCCTCTATGGTATGATATAGTATCTGAATTTCTTTGGTGACCATTAAAATTATCTCTCGGACCACCGGTTGCCGCTGATCTAAATTACGATTCAGTTTTATATAGTAAGCTTCTTTTTGAAAAAAACCTCCAAACACTCCAATTTTATACGCGTCATTTTCGCGACAGTCTCGATTTTCGACCGTAACGTCGTTTGTTTTCTAGTGATTACATCATCCTGATTTCTTTAAATAGCACACCCCCCGTACATTTTCATGCAATCAGATGGAGAAACTTCTTTTGATTTCAACGATATAGCGTTTGATAGCCTTAACTTTAAAAATGTAACAATTTATTCTTTCTGAATTAAATCTGCGTGTTAATTACTAAAAAAGTCAAACAAAATGTAAAAACGGATAGTTGCCAACTTTCTTTTTAAGATTTTTAACTTTAAAGTTGAAGTCTAGCTTTGTTATTTCTTTTACTTTGTATTTTGAGAATTACTAAGAAGAGTTTCACACCATGTCCTCAGAAAATGTTACTCAATGAATTTGAATCATATTTCAGTACCTGACAAAAATAACTAAACGAGTTTATGGTGCAGAGTTTACTTGAAAACAGTGCAACTTGGGTACAGCTAAATGTTTCCATATCATTGACATCATCCATAGTAAAAAGACGTAAATGTAAAAATTCCCCAAAATTATAAAAAGAAAACGTATATAGATATTACTTTATATTTTAACTTAGAAGTAGCTACTCTACTACTATAACTACTGCTACTACTGATACGTGAGAGTTTTGTAACGGTCACTTTTGCTTCCGTTACGTGTAATTTAGTTTTAATTTGTGTTTGCGGGGTGTTCTTGTATTTTTTTTACACTTTTCTCTCGTTGGAGGGATTTCTTTTTGTTAGTGACGAGTACGCACTGATAGGTCGATTATTTTTTTTGTAGCTTCTTTAGTCTTGAAAATCAATTTTTAGGTTGACGAAATTTTTAATGTATTTATGGTAGTAAGTGGAACACATCGTATATTTCTTAAGTCTTTAATAGTAGTATGTTGAACTTTCACAGCTGTGACTTGTCTTCTGGTTAATTTTTCTTCATTATAGATCTTGTTAGCAAATTGATAGAGTTGGATTATCTTATCACGATTCAATGATTCTACATTAGATTTCATCTTTAATTATTACTTCGCAACTTTTCCTATGTTTCATCTTTAAGATTTGGATAAGTGGTCAGGTGTAATTTGATTATGCAAATCCTTACTTGTTCATTTCTTTAATGGTTAGGATTTCTTATCTGTTCGTTTGTTAAGCTTATTCGATTTTATTGCTGCTTTAATTGCAATTTTAAATTATATTCTTGGGAAACTTGGGATTTGCTTCGGTTGCTACTTGAACATAATGTGCGTTATCAGAAATTATATCCCCAACGGTTAGTTAAATCTTTTTAATTTTTCGAATACTAGAAGTTCCGTTGGAAGGAGTTCTTACACTTGCGACTCGCACATGAGATATTTAACAAGATGGTAACAGTCGTCGATGCGTTGTGTCTTGGTGGTTGTAAAGGGGTGTTTACAATTTTCTTGAGTTTGTACCAAGCCTCAAAAAAGCGAGAGTAAGTGGATTGTGTTCTTGCTTTTCTAGGTCTCACTCTTGGTTTAATTTAGCTTGTCAGTATAGTGCGTCACAAGTTGTCAGAAAAAGACAATTTATTGCTAACAATGGGGTGAGAAGAGAAAAACTGTCGTCCTCGTTTCAACATGCAAAATCCTTCTTCTAATTATCCAATAAGGGTATGTGACTTATTTGATCTCCAATAGCATTCTTTTTGTGTCCTCTTAGTTCAAGAAAAGGGCGTTTATGCTTTACAAATTGCATTTGAGAGATATTCTGCAGACTTTCCAAGCAAGTTCCGTCTTGTTCGTGCATCGTACGCTTACGTTAAGCTTCAGGTTCAGTTTATTTGCAAAAAAGAGTTTTGCTTCTGTTTTTTACTCTTTTCGCGTGAGTTCGCTTAGTTTACTTTATCTGTTTGCAGAGAAAACACTACAGGACTATCTTTCTCTAGTCTCAGAAAAGCTCCGAGAGTCGTAGGTTGTCTTGAAAATTTATATTACGGATTAATCTATCTTAAAGAGGCCCTGGCTGTTGAATTCCGTCCACATGAAGGTTGACATGGTAATAAATTCTACCCCACCGCCATAAACTATTTATCGGACTGACGTGCATTATTAAATACTACTCGTATATACCCAACTGAAAATCATCTTTAAGAAATTCCTTAGGGAATACACTGATTTATTATTTATCTGATTTATTTTCGCATCAGGAGTTACCTTGCGAGCCTTCTCTCTCGTGTGGAAAGCGAGATCATAGAGGGCTGTCAGAAGTTGTAATTGTAAACCGCTGCACATCGCTGTGAACCAGGTTTACGAGGAATAGCTGCCCATCCTATAGTGTTTACCATTCCTAAATTCTATAAAGCATTTAGCATTCAAAACAAAGATTTAGTATACCGCGTGTTTCACGCGAGTTTATTTGATGAATAAAAAGAAATCGTTATTGATCTTATAGGTTTTTTGAGGTCCTACTAGGTAGTTTATGACGGAACCTTTGCTATTTGGGCTGACATTCCCGTCATTGGCGCTATTTGATTTGACCCATTTACCGTCGAACCTCTAGTCTTTCCCGTAATACTCAGGGTTGTCACGGGTCTCATCCAACCCCGACCGTGTCATCCAACCTCGACCATTAGTGTGGTAACGTATTATCATTTGAAATGCAGAGTGGAGAGACTTTTTTCAATCTGAGCCTTTGTTGTAATGTGCATTGATTCTAAAAATTTTCCATTTGCTACAGTTTAACAAAATGGCGCGCACGTACAAAAAAAAACCAAAAACATTATACACTAAAGAAGATGTGTTCGAAGCATTGAGGAAGGTTCGCGATGGAGCTTATCTCCGGGAAAAGCAAGCAAAGACTATGCAATTCTACCGAAGACCTTTGCTGGAGTTAATAAAAAAACCCCAAGAGACTCTTACTAGAGACAGTATTGAAGCTGTTTACAAAAGAAATGGTCAAGTATTCTGCGACGAAGAGGAAAAGTTACTAACAGCATATATAAAAAGAGCAACAGACATCTACTTTGGTTTGAACCCAAAAGAAGTCAGGAAACTTTCTAACCAATATGCTGTTTCCTTGAAGAAATCAACACTACAGAGCTGGTTTAAACATGAAATGGCTGGGGAAGATTGGTTTTCTGCATTTCTGCAACGGAATCCTTCAATGTTAATTTGTACTCCAAATCAACAAGTCTAGCTCGGGCATCTAGTTTTAACCAAAAAAATATTAACCGCTTTTTCGAACTTCTGAAGTCTGTCCTAGATAAATATGGCTTCGAAGCCAAGGATATTTACAACTGGCGTAACAACCTCTCAAACAGATCAAAGAATAGTTGCTCGAAAAGGTCTTAAGCAATAGGAGGGGTCACGTCGGCTAAAAGAGGACAACTAGTAACATTCGCATTCGCCATGTCAGCAAGTAGAAACAAAGTACCTCCGTTCTTCATTTTTATGTTGCAAAAAGGGGGGGCATCTGGAAGCGTCGGGTGGGTAGATTACGGAGAAAGTCTTCGTCAAGTACGTACACCACTTTGTGCTCCATGCCAAGTGTTTAACGAAAGCGCCATGTTTTTCTTTTTCTGGACAACCACGATTCACACTTGTGAAGGAAGGAAGGAAAATGGAGTTGTACTCTCGTTTCCATTTCATTGCAGACACACGCTGCAGACTCTAAGCCAAAGTGCCTACAGACCTCTCGAGAAGTATATAAACAACACTTGCGATAGATGGATGACCAACCATCCAAGAAAAATTATATCAATCTATGATATCTCTAATATAGTCAAAATTGCCTTGCCACTTGCAGCCAATTTTAGAAAACATTCAGGCTGGTTTCAAAGTTGTCGGAATTTGTCTTTTTAAACGTTACTTTTTTTCTGACGCTGACGTCATGCGTCATACGTGGCCGACAGACCTGCTCTTGTCCAGCAACCACTGAAGGACAGTCTAAAAGTGTGTAAAGAATTGTCACCGGTACTGGAAGCTCTAGACTCGAGAGAGCAACAGAAGCTGTGACAGTTTATAGTTATTACAACTGATTGCACATTGTTTAATCTGATATTGGTTAGTCTCAATTTGAAGTTGATTGGTCTCAACTTAAAATTGATTATTCCCAATTTGAAATTGATTATTCCCATTTTGAAATTGATTATTTCCATTTTGAAATTGATTGTTTCCAATTTGAAGTTGAAAAGGGATAGAGTTAAAGAAAACTGTAAATCTTCAGTAAATAAACTTGGCTTAGAAAGTTTAGATATGGTCTAGTCAGTTTGGACTTTCGATAGATCTAAGCGTGGTCATACTTTTTCCCTTTGTCAAAGAGCTAAAAGAATGTGATCATTTAATCATTTCATGTTTTTATCAAAAAGGTGCAAACTAAAGTTGCGGCCAAGGTTGTGTTATGCGTAAATAGACTAATAAAGAATCGTAATAAAATAATTCATTAAAGTATTTTCTAGCAATAATTGCATTGTGTCTTTTTTGTTTCTCATTCTTAAGAAATGCCACATAATGAGAATAGATTGTAGTGTATACAAGTTTATTAGAAACTGAAATCCATTGATTGTTTCAGATATATTTCAAAACCTGGTAAAAATAACTCAGAAATACGGCTCAACAGTAAAAGCGTGGATATTCAATGTCCTTGTGGTTATGGTAACTAAGCCACAACATGTACAAATTGTTCTTAATAGTCCACATTGTTTAGAAAAAGAAAAAAGATATGACTTTCTTAGGGAATCCTATGGAGAAGGGTTATTGATAGCAAAAGGTACAGATGACTGTTATAATAAAACTCATGCTGTTATTACAATTGCTAAAACATCATAATTTCAGCTCAAGCTTGGAGAAATCGCCGTAAAATCATCAATCCCACATTTCATCAGCACGTTTTAGACTCTTTCATAGATGTTTTCGTTAAACAAAGTCAGATTCTAGTAGAACAATTAAAAATCGAGCTTGATAACACCACTGAATTCGATGTCCATGAATATTTATTCAGATGTGCTTTAGATATTATCTGCGGTAAGATTTATGGGATATTTATTGTGTTGAAAAAAAGTGTCATTGCGATAACGTAATAGCAACTATCTATGAAAGGGATAACTTCATAGATTATTTTTTAGGATTATTTATGTGCGATACACTTTCCGTGACATTTGTAACGGCATTAGCGCCGTTTATGGTTACCTAAACCAAATCGTTTGCATAAATTGCTTTTAATAACATAATCATTTTAAAATTCGCCTTATAGAAACGACAATTGGAATAGAGGTTCAAGCACAGACAAAGCCTTCAAAATACTTGAACGCAGTTAGAAGGTAGGTATGGGAGTCTATGGGTTTTTTGCAAATAAACAAAAAATCGACGATATTTTAGACTAGCACAACTTACAGTAGAGAGAGCGCTGAGAGTGTGGTTACACCCAAAATTTTTATTTAAACATACCAAGAGAGGACGTGAATATTATGAGGCACTAAAGATTGATCACAGTTACACAAGAGAGGTAAGATTATGTCTCATATTAGTTAATAAAGCTGTTCTATTGAAGCTGTTCTTGTTTCCAGATCGTTAAGAAACGTTATAAAGAATTTCATAGTAGAAAAGGACAATGTATTTTTGAGGGTAAACACATTTTGTCGTTCCTAATTTATACATTGCGTGTCTTAAAGTTTGCTTAAAATTACAGATAACGTAAGAAAACCTTTGTTGGAGCATCTTCTAGCATTAGAAGAAAAAATCACACTTACAGAACTGCGGGACGAAGTAGAAGTCTTTATAACGGCAGTAATTATAATTGTTGTAAGTAGTAAATTAAAAGTTTGTAAAGGTGTGTTATATTTCCTAGGGCTCAGACACTGTAACTACAGCCACAGGATTCATTTTAGTTTGCCTTGGAATGTATCAAGAGGTGCAGGTATGTAAACTAGTCATTAATTACTAATTGTTTTTCAAAATTGATTAGCATTAAGCATCTTTGCAAAATGAGTTTAGAAATTTGACAATTTAATTAAAGTTAGAAAAGGTTGTAAAGTTCGTTAAGATAATGAACAATTTGTTTATATAAAACTCAAACTCACTTATATGAGGCTACCTTTACGGTAACTTACAATACAAATTTGCAGCATAGCTAATTAGAAAGCAACTAAAGGTGTTACTTGAGCTTAAACAAAGATTATGGTATTGCTATAAGCAAAAAATCTTAATTTTATTTACTTTAATATACTCTTAAACAAAAGATGTTGACTTTCTTAACAAACTTAAAACAAACAAACAAACTTAATGAAAATTACATAGAATTAATTAAAACAATTTTTGTTTTGATGATGGAAAAGCATTAGGAAAGGGAAACAGCCTGTTATTGTAGAGGCCTGCGAAGACCGAGTTTTCTAATTTCTTAGACTTTTCTGCCCTGGATCGATCTGATTTACTATGTTCTCTCCGTTGTACTTACAGGAAATAGGTCAGATATTAAGTACTGATAAATCTTTTCCTTTGCTTTTGTTTGTATTTTTCCTGCAGTTTTTAATGTAACCACTTTAACACATGGATCACAACATTTCTTTAGTTATCAGTCATTTCGTATTCTATTACCAACATAGATATTTCAGAATTTATCTTCACCCAAACTAACTTTGCCTTTTAGCTTGCTTTTCTTTTTTTATTAAATTAATATATTTTCTTGCCCTGTACCAGATTCTACCGTCCGTCGAGTGCACATAGTCTGTGTTAATTACCGCTGTGTTCTAGTGTCCCAGAGTCCAGAGGTTACCCTGCACCTGATTCGCATTTTCTTATAACACCTGCATGCCATTCATTCTTTGAAAAAGTTTTGCCACTATTACCAAAACTATTTGGATCTCTTTTCATTTCACTGATTCCCACATCCGCTGTCCCCTCTACCTTCCATCTCTTGCGACCGCTTTTCAAGCTGCCACCGTCACCACCGCATCCAACATCTTCAGAGATGCTGCCAACTTCCTCCTGAAGGTATCTCTACCAAAACTTCTACCTTCATTCCTATTTGGTGCAACCTACCACTGATTGTATCATGTCAGTTCTTTAAAGAAAATCCGTATTCATAGCCACCGCAAACTTCCCAAGGCTACAAACACGTTCTCTTCTCCCCAGAGCTTTGAATAAACCATCATCTCCTCGGAAAGTACCTCACGACTCCTAGTCAACTTGTCTTCAAATCTCCACATCTACATCAAACACCATCTCGTGTTTTGTGTCTGGTTTTTCAAACGCCTCACCTACTCTTAACGTTTGTTTGCTCCTACTTAAAGAAATCCTGGATCTGATTGTCTCAGACATTAAAATTTCTGTCAATGCAATGGGATGACCTGCGTGACAACCTAGCTTGCTTGAGCGATCACGTAGAAAGACTCATACGAATGTCGTCTCAAACTTTGTGTAGGTTAGAGATTGCAATGGACGATGCCAAGAACAAAAACTTTCACATATGTTTAACACATTAGGTTAGGGGTACAGATCGTAAGAAACGATTTCTGCATGTGATTAACAAGGATGGATGTACTTCTCGAAAATGAACTAAAAATGTTTCATTGTATCTCCCTGGCTGAATTGCTATACGTCCCCAAACCTTATCCGGTGAGATGCGACTTACCTGCAGCGTGTACGGTCTGACCACACCACGTCGTATCGCAAACTCGCCATTTCGCGTTTTCTTCAAGTAACCCCACCTCTTATAATGTATTAATTACACAGAGCTCATCAAAACACTGCTGCCCATCTTTGCTGCGGTCGAATTCAGGAGAAAGGTTTTATTTTAGTAATAGACGCTTGCGTAGGACGACGAATATTTAGGGTTCACCTTAACAGAAAATTAGAGATTTACGGCTTGACTTGATTCCAAGTGAAGTTAAATCAAGTAATAGTAGTTAAATGTCAAGTCAAGTAGCTTGATGTTTTCTAAATTACTTGACTTGATGAATCAATACAGGACATTAACCTGGAAGTAGCAGTTAAGAAGGCAGGAACTAAAGCTTCCCAACTTAAATAAAGAAGGTTTACCTCGGAATGCAAGATGCAGGGTTATGATTTAGGAAAGGAATAAACATATGAAACACCAGAATGTTCCAGTTCGAGCAAGATTAAGTACTTTTGTTCACTTACAATCAAGGAGGAGGAGGATCGGATAAACCTGCACTCTCTTACAATCCCTATCAAAGTTCAGTAAGAGGGCAGACAGGTCAATTTGCATGAAAGCCCAGGTGTGCAAGAAAACTTCGCCTAAGGTAAACATACCACGGTCCACGGTCTTCCAGGCGGAAGTTTATGTCATCCTATCGGTGGCTCACACAGATGAAGGACAACAGAGTAAAAGATTTACATCTGTTCCAACAGTCAAGTGGCCCTAAAGGTGGTCTACTCAGCCAGAACAGGCAATTTTCTTGTTCAAGAATGTCCAGATGATTTGGAAACCTCGTTTGCGTTTCTGGGAATATCGGAATTCACAATAACGAGTAAACGGATGAGCTCACCGTATTGGGAACCGAGGACACCTGCTTAGGACTAGAACCCTTTCTGGAAATCTCAAGCCAACAGATTGTGTTAGATCTGAATGTATGGAATTACAAGACTCAAAAGGCGAATTATTCAAGAATCAGTGACAGTTGTCAGGCGGTTTTAACTTGTCACAGTTGAAATGGCCAACAGGCAAGAGCCGGAGGGCACTAAATCTCTTAATTGGGGTCATCACGGGGCACTGTACTCGAAGAAGGTACCTGTTGCTTATAAGTGCAGAGGACCCAACATCCCTAAATGGCTATGAAACAAAGATGCTGAAACTTAAAGCTACCCAGACCGTTATCCTTAGTAAGGGAAGAGTTGAGTACTTTTGCCTGAACCGATATCCGCGTTTTCGTTTACGGGTGGTTGGCTAGGTTCCGTCGGGGAATAGAGGAAGGAATAGTAGAGGCAGTCGTAGAGGTGTTTAAGAGAATGGTAAAGGCTTATGAAGGCCAATTTGCTAAGCTTACACCCTCCTCTATTACTACTACTTAACAATTTCCTCATAATTCTTTTCAGAAAAAGATATTTTTGTGGTTATCTTTTGAAGTATCCGTCTACAGCTTACCACACTGTACATACATATATTCTACTATAGGTACAGAAAGCAGAAAACAAAAGAAAACAACAGGAAACAGGTTGTGAACACATCTACTTTTCTAATTCCCTGAGTTGCCCTCTCGATCATCAAGCAATAATCAACCATAATGTTAAAGAAATATCACATTACAATAACAGATAAGGAAGGAACAGCGGCCAAAGGTCCTCTTTGACAAAAACCAACTTTAGTGTGAGCTTTGTAGAAAAGTCAAACAGAAATTACAAAAACAAACTAAATGAACATTAAGTGTCTCACAAAGTTAGTATACAGGGTGATCATTTTAAAACTTCCCACCTTGAATAACTCTTTAATTAGTACAATTATCAAAAATCGCGGAGACGCATTGCTTTTGTTTTGAAGGGGGACATTTAATAACCTACTCTAGTCAGTTGGAAAACTTTCACCCTCCCCCCAGCCACCCCCCCAAAATTCTAAATAGCACTATTCTATGTGTGATATATGTATATTCCGACCTGGATTACTTCAGATAACTGTGGTTATAGGTTAGGGTTCGCTTTTTCCCTATCTCAACAACCGCCCGCAAACCTGTTCTTTTTAAAAAATGAGCAAAGTTTCAGAGCAAAAAATGTTTCGGTTTTTATCAGTTTTTACTTTCAGCTTGATCCTGTCGGGCTGTATTTCTCCTTTTCTTTTAACCATCTTATAGGTTACACTGCGCCTTTGCACGGACCCCCTTTTGGGTGCCCAAGGTCGGGCATAGTCCATTAACCTTCTTAAGGCAGATAAATATGATCACAACTCAGGCCGCTTTTGGTGGCCAAAGTTTGCTGTTTGCTTTCCGTTAAACTTCTTAAGAGAAAAAAATAATTTACTAACACGGTTTGGACGAGGTCTGTCTCCGCTACGCCACTTCTAGGCTTTCTCTCTGCCCGCTTCGCATTTTCGGCTGGTTCAGGCCTTTGGCATATGTGCCCACCAGCACCAGTCACCGATCCGAATCTCCATGGTGCCGAGACAGGTCAAATTTTGCTCTCCATTAATTTTCACGAGAGAGCCAAATGCGAGCACTGCTCGTTCTACGGCGTCGCACGCCCTGCTTGTGGTGACCCAAGGTCAGATTTTACCCTCAATTAACTTTCTTAAAAGAGACAGATATAACTACGGTTTGAACTGCGCCTTTGCATGGACTATCTCGGTTGCACCACCTGCATCTTTTTGTGCTGTTCTATCCAGTAATTTTTATAATTAAGTTATACAACATATTGCAAAGTTATCCCTCATAGTGGGTGTTTCATTTATTTATTCAATCTTCTACAACAGTTAGCTTTATAGTATACCAATATTCATTGAAGTTAAGTTTTTTAACCTTTACTTGTCAAAACCTCAAGATTCTAATAACTCTATATATTCCATAAGAGTACTTGTAGGATAAGTGCCAACTATTTTGAGTAGAAAATATTCCGACTATAATTTTATTTCTTATAATGGATCTTTTGAGGTCTCCCCACTTTAACGAGGTCGACTTTTCCCTCCCGGGTGAGGAAAGGAACAAAAACCAGTTTCATAGGGTCTTTTTCAATTCTAAGAAAAAAATACGCCGACGACAGTGCGTATGCCTGATTACTGCTCTTGAACACAAGCGTTTTGAAGAGAAACAGTGCTTGCAGCCAAGATTTCTCTCACCATAACTTTATAGAGACTTTAAGCTTTATTATCAATTAGAGAATATGATTTTGAATTGCGTACTGTAACATACAAAGTTGCAGAGTTAGTGTGCACTTTCTCTGTACAGAATAGCATCATAAAAAAAGCAAAACACTGCTCGTGCTAAGAGAGATAAATACAAATAAATCTCGGGCTACATCTTTGCACATCAAATCTCACCCTCTGTGCTACTTCTGTCTTTCTGTTCTGTACAAACGCCTTCTTAAGAAAGCTAAATACAAGCACTGCTCATGCCACGGTGCTGCACGGGCCACCTGCAGTGGCCCAATATCAAGCTTTACTCCCCATTAACTTTCTTAAGGGACATAAATACAATTACGGCTTAGGCTACGCCCTCGCACAAGACACTTCTATCGTTCTGTCCATCAACGTTAAACACGAGCTTCTCAAAAGCGATAAATACAATTGTTTGAACCACGTCTTAGCACGGGCCTGCCGCCTTTATTGAGCCACCTCTGTCGGCGTTCAGGCCTTTGTCTTAGTTCTATAGCGCTACAGCGCTTCTTTTATTTTACCCTCTAAACGGTGCGGGTCTCTTTTAACCTTGTAAAAGGAGATAAATGCAACTACCGCTCGAGTTATGCCGTTGCGCGGGTCATATCCGCTGTGCCACCTCTAGGCTGTCTCTCTTCCCGCTTCGCGGTTTCGGTCAGGGGCCAGGCTTTTAGCCTACTCGCCACCTGATCACCAATCTGAGTCTCGTTTGTGCGGAGGCAGGTCAGGTTTCGCTCTTCATTAATCTTTTAGAAAGAACCAAATACAAGCACTGCTTGTTCTACAGCCTCATACGGGTCCCAAGTTTAAACCGTGCTTTCTAGATAAAGGGGGCTACGATCTCGCACAGGCCATATTTGCTGCGTCAACTCTGTCGTCCTGTCCTGTTCATTAACTTTCTTAAGAAAGCTAAACACGAGCATTTCTTGTACTACAGCCCTCTGTTAACCTTCTAAAGAGAAATAAAAGCATTTAAGACTCGGGATACGTCCTCGCACGGGCCATATCTGCTGCGCCAACTCTGTTTTCCTGTTCTGTTTATTAATCTTCTTAAGAACGCTAATAATACGAACACTGCCTCTCACAGGGCACCGATAGTGATCTTATATTAATCTTCTTAAGAGAAATAGATACAATTACAACTTGCGCTGCGCCCATGCACCGCTGTGCCACTTCTGTCGTCCTGTCCTATCCTGTCTATTAACATCCTTAAGAGAGCTGCTTATGCTATGGCCTCGCACCAAAAATGGTTGAAGTTGATGTATTCATCAAAGGGAGACAAATATAATTACTCATCGGGCTATGCCCTTGCACGGGTCAGCTACCTCCACTGCGCCACCTCTGTCGCCCAGTCGAGGGCCTCACCACGTTATGGCGTTCTTCTTATTTTAGCTTTCTTGGAATAGCAACGGGTGCGACCGCCCGCAGCAACCACCATTTGGAGTTGCCTTTTGTGAGAAGGCGGATCGAGTCTTGTTTTCGATTAACTTAAATTAAATAGAAATAAAAATAGATCGATGTTCAATCTCTATTAAGATAAGTACTATCACAATTCGGGCCACGTCTTTAAGAGGCCACCTTTCAACCATTTCATTATTTCCGATTTTCCAACCAGATAGTGGTGGATTACAGTTAGTATTGAATTAAGAAAAAAAAAATTCGTAAAAGGTACTTGTATTTTCGTGACCTTCTAGACTTACGTAATATTCAAACGAGGGATTTATCGTGGAATATTATCCTTTGTAGAATTTCCAACTTTATTCTAGAATCTTTAAAAAAATTGGTTTTAATATTTTTAAAACATTTTGCAATTTCTAGACCTTTTGTCTTTTTTTTCTTTGTATTTTCCAAATTACCCGAGTTAAGTCCTGATTTTATAGTTTTAAAAGCATTTTTGTATTTTTAGTCCGACAAATAAAATGTATACTTTAAGTTAGTGTGACCATTAAAGTATTATAAAATCCAAACGTTAGGTTACTACTAAACTGCAAGGTCTAACCTCTCAATGTCGGACGCTTTGAAATTAATAATGTAACAGGTCATTACGGTTCGTTTTTCCGTAATATTTCTGCCCGTTGGAAATTGTAGTTTTTTCTTCTGGTGCTGTTTTGAGATCACTCGGTAATTTTGTAGTAGGATAAGTACATTGCTAGGAAGTAACCCGTAACCTGAAAAATTGTGTGTGACTCATATTAGAACAAATCTAATGAGATTTCGTAGTTATGTGATTGCTGGAGCCTCTTCTAGACTAGTTTTAGTGATCAAATATTTTACTGAAGTTACTTGCCATGTTGAGTTTCCAAAAGCTTAAATGAGCCGTCAGAACTTCAGTACTTGTGGAGTAACCTCCCTAGTTATAATATTCAAGTTGTGGAGCTTGAAGACAGGCAAGTTTATAGTCATAGGGTTAATTTGAAGGAATCTTGATGTAGTAAATCTAGTTAACTAAGTATATCCTCAGGCGCATGATTACGTAAGTTAACCTCAATTTCGTGAAGAAAAAGTCTGATCCAATATGATGAATAGCTAGTAGACGATTTATATATAAAGGGTTTTCCAATAAGAGGTGTTATTTTGATATTCAAAGAAAAGTGCCATTTTTTAATATAAATGATCGGATGTTTATTTCATTATAAAGAGGAAGGTATGCCGTTAATAGTGGAAAATAACATCAGGCAAATGACCACCACGACCACGCTTACAGGACAATATCCTTTTCATGAAATTTTCCATAACCAAATCGCAAAGTGGCTGCCCTATGTCCTCCATAGCCTCACGAATTCCATCTTTGAGGTCTTGAATCGACGCTGGGCTGTTGGCGTAGACCTTCTCTTTCACGTGGCCCCAAAGAAAGAAGTCGCAAGGTGTTAAATCACAAGATCTCGGTGGCCAATTGTGATCACCTCTTCGAGAGATAACACGGTCCGGAAACTTTTTCCGTAAAAGATCAATGGTTTCGTTGCTTGTGTGGCACGTAGCGCCGTCTTGTTGAAAGTAAACGTTGTCCAGATCAATACCATCCAATTCCGGCCATGAAAAATCGTTAATCATCTCTCAATAGCGCAATCCAGTCACCGTAACTGTTGCTCCAGCCTCATTTTCGAAAAAGTAAGGTCCAATGACTCCGCCGGACCATAAACCGCACCAAACAGTCACACGTTGAGGATAGAGAGACTTTTCAACAATAACTCTTGGATTTTCTGAGCCCCAGATCCGACAATTTTGCTTGTTGACGAAGCCACCGAGGTGGAAATGGGCCTCATCACTCAAGATGATTTTTCGATGGAATTCTGGATCATTTTCATGCATTTCAACGACCCAATCAGCAAAGACACGACGTTGTTGATGATCGGCCGGCTTGAGTTCTTGTGTTAATTGGACTTTATAAGCCTTAAGACCCAAATCTTTATGCAAAATACGGTGTAATGACGTTTGTGGAATGGCTAATTCCAAAGAACGAAGAGGAATGGACAAACCTGGATTTTCTTTAACACTTTCGGCTACAACAGCAATATTCTCGGCTGTTCTTGAGCGACGTGCACGGGTTTTATTCTTCACATCACTAACTTGTCCCAAGAGCTCGAATTTTTTCACCAATGTCTGTATTGCGGTCCGACAAGGTGCTTCACGGTGACCCAAAAATGTTCGAGTTTTACGAACCGTCTCTGCCAAATTTTCACCATTTTTATAGTGAATTTTAATAATTTCAATGCGTTGTTGAAGCGTGTATCGTTCCATATTTATTAATGGCGTAGTTTCTACTTGTCAAATGTCAAAAAATGATAGCTTCAAAAGTGACATCTACCGAAATAGCGGGCTATTCAAAATAACACCTCTTATTGGAAAACCCTTTAGTAGAGTTGAGGTATTTCATTTTGTCTGAAGTTTTAATCAAATTTTTATGTCTCTTTTCCAGGACAAAGTTGTAACAGAATTGGACGATATTTTTGGAAAAACCGACAGACCCATAACACTGAAAGATTTGCCAAAATTAATTTACCTAGAACGTGTTATAAAAGAAACGATGAGAATTTATCCACCTGCACCTATAATTGGAAGAAGCGTTACGGAGGATGTTGACTTAGGTTATTTCAACAATAAAATCGCAATTTACTTACATACTACCAGCTTCATTAACATAACTGCAGCCGCACCCAATCAATTTGTCTTCTCCTCCTATTAACAATTTACACACGCCATATTTTTTTATCAGTTTATTATGCAATAAAATATTATTCATATTTGAAAATTATTTTCAGGAGATTTCATTCTACCGGCAGGAATATCTCTCGCTATAGGAATTATAGGAACGCACAGGGATCCTGAAATTTGGCCAAATCCTATGATGTTTGATCCTGATAGATTTTTACCAAAAGAAGTAGCTAAAAGGCATCCTTGCAGTTATATTCCTTTTAGTGTAGGACCGAGAAATTGTATCGGTAATTTTTATCATAATCATTTTATTGGAGAAAAAAATAAATTTTTTTAATTTCAGGAGTTAAATTTGCCATGATGGAAATGAAAGTGCTTGTAGCAACTATATTAAGATCATATAAGATTAGTACTAGCATAAGCCCAGAAAATATGAAATTAAGCTTGGAAATAGTTTCCAAAATAATCGGAGGTTATAATATTAGCATTAAAAAACGATAAGTTACCTACTCATGAAAAACAAAAAGGAAGAAATTCCTGTTTTTTTATAATATTTTATTTTTGTTTTTATTTTCTCATTGAATTATATTAACAAAAAATAAAAATTAATATTTATTTATGTCTTTTCTGTGTAGATAATTTGAAATCAAATTAAGTGAGGGAGTGACAGATAATGATTGGTTCCCAGTGCCTAATCTATAGCAAAAAGCAAAAAAAGGTTTTTTTGAAGACATTATGGTCCCTTCACATGAGAGAGATACGTTCTAAGCTGATATAACGGTAGTTTATGAAGGTACAAATGGTGCTGCTGAAACATTTTATCTTTTGTGGTCAATTCAATAAGTTAACGCCCAAACAGTCTGCGTTCCATGGACGAAGGAGAAGGTTGTTTTAGAGTTTTAGACAAACGTGGTTTTCTGAGAACACCTTCTTTTTGGCGTAAGATGTCTAACAAGGATTATTCAAGCTTACCTTCAATTGAGTTTGGTTTTCTATTGACGAACGAGGTTCTAATCGTCCTGAATTTTGCAGTGGTAAAGGATGAAAACAATTTGTACCAAAGAGACAAATACGAGTAGATCTATGGGTCGTGGGGTCTTTTATTTTTTATACTTTACTCTTCTAATATTTCGGATTTTAGGCATTAACCGTTGGGTACTTGTACGTTACTTCAGTAAAGGAGGTTGCAATTCATGTCATCAGACATCAAATCATGATTCATAATTCAACATCACGATATAGACATTGCATCGTGATATCAATGAGCATAGTGTGACACCGGATTCCTTGCCATGTAGGACTTTATATCGTCAAATATAACAGAAGCTGCACAAACATCATGCTTTTTCATTTTTCCGTCTCTCCAGGACTCTAATAAAATTACCCTTTAAACTTGGTTAATACACATGCAAGCGTTGCTTCAGTTACAACGGTCCACCCTGCTCTTGACGTTGATGACCAGGGAAAATTTCTAGGATGATGCTAAAAATTAACGTAAGGTTCCACAGATATATTACCACCTTAAAGACTTCAGAGGTAGAGGCTAGATTAAAGATCTATCATTGGAAATACCCTAAACATAAAAAGCTTGTTACTATTTGACCTTCTTAGTAAGGTAACAAGTTCCCAGATTTTATGCCAGGGCAACGATAGAGAGAAGCCTTATTAGGCAAAAACAACAATCTTGGCCATTCCACGCTTTCACACAGAGTGACTGTCTTCAAACACAAAAGACTTCTAACTCACAAACAAATTAACGGAAACCGTCATTATGAATTCCTGAAAACCAACAAACATTAGAAATAAGCTAAGACAGTGACGTATGGTGCAGGATCTATGGTCTTGGGACTTACTTACAAGAAGACAACTAAATCTTTTTCGCAAACACCTCAGAACAGTTGAGAAAATTACACATACTCAAAGGTTATCTTGCCGTCATTAAAAATCTTATTTTTATAAGATCACAGTACACTACCGATTTACTATTGTGTTCAGTTTTCCAGATGTGCTGTCCCAGTCGATAGGGTAATTAACATAAGAGCTCAGTAGCCTGTGTTCTATATCCGGTAAGAACATGAAAAGTCTAAAGGGTACAACTGATAGCTCGTCAAACAGTACAGCAATCGGAGAAATGGGGCATTTTCTGGATTCACATTTGAAGAAGAAGCTCACAGCCCAAGTGTCTTGAAGTTTCTATTAAGATTGTAGATTATTTTCTCTAAAAGACCCAGTGATCACGAGCCAATCTTATCAAGTTTGAGCTTCCACAAGACTAAAAACAAAGTCAAATACCAATTTCGTTAACATGATCATAATAAATACTGCGGAAAATGAAAGTCTTCTCTTTCACTTTGCTACTAAAGTTACACAAAACTGTGAATTCTTTTCGCCCAAGTCAGTATTGGTCCAGCACAATTAGGTTTTTATCCGAACATTTGGAAAAACAAACTAAAAATTGGTGGAGGTGTTTGGAAAAATGTTCCAGTCAACACTAAAAAAAGGGTGCGTTGCCTTTAATCGTTGAATGAGATCAGAGCTTATCTAAAAGCAGAATATCCAATACGCACGGATAGCTAAGACTATCATCATATCAACTACCGTATTCTTCGCATTAATAGTTTCCAAGTCGCTTTCAGCTGTAATGACTCATACCTCACCCATGATGGAAATGAACAGGTAGAGCCACCTAGAAACAGGATAGCATACTGTTTTCTCTAGCTGCTAAAACATAAAGCGATTTCTGCTTTTGTACTGTTTAACTAAAAAGAAGAGACGAGTGTAAATGGTAGTAGGGTTTGAAGGTATACGATTGACAGACAGTAATAGAAAACAGCTGCTGTATCGTATTCTTGCTGATGTCCTGCAGACCATAAATCTATTCCAACCTGGACTTTTAGAGCAGTTTTAGGTTTGAGAAAAGCTATCCCAGGACTTACAAGTTATTGATAGGACTTCACAGAATAAAGATCTTGCTGGATTAAGTGATTCACCTAATTCCTTCCCCAACAAGAACTAGCTGATGTAGCTTTCCCAACTACTAAGTAGCAGCTACTGGAAAAAACTAGATAGTTCAAATTCTCTTAAAAATGCGAGTTGAAGGCGTGAATAGTACAAGGAGTTTATGTCCAGACATTCCGAAATATCTAAAAGACTAACGCAAAATCTAATCAAATGCAGAAGCGATCTAACGGAAGACAAAGTTTGTACTTGACAGTAAATTATCGGCAAGATGTAGGGAAAGATCCTCAAAGAATTTATAATGCAGATGAGACCGCTTTCTTTTTGACACCTAAAGGAATAAAAACAGCTTAGAGTTTTATAGGCAATGATAAAAAAGAGTGTTTAACTGCGGATGCATTAGGAGATTTACAACTATTAGTGACTTCTAGTGCATATGCCAAAAACATGGGCAAATTCGAGATTGACATCGTTTGAATACGCTACTAACATATTTAATCTCTGCTTGCAAGAGAATGAAATGCCAGGACCAGTACCTTTTTTTGTTGATAAACATTCATCATATTTAACTTTGAAACTGATCAATTTTAGTACAGAAAACCAAATAATCCTCACTGCTTACCTTATGCAATACTACAAACCAATGGGCGTAGCTATTTTCTATCCTTTCGAAAATGCTTGGAAGACGAGCATTCACAATTATAAGTTAGAAAATGATGACGAGAAGCTTAAACGGAAGTCTTTTACTCCAGTTTTTCAAGAAGTAATTAAGACAACAACTACAAAAGAAATGATCAATTCTGGTTCTACAACATGTGGACTGTTCTCACTTGATCCAAATGCAATTAGTTACGCTAAATATTTTAAATTAGGTGATGAGAAGTCAAGTAATTTTAAGCTTGAGAAAGAGGCAGTTGAACAGACTGGAAAAGCTGAAGATACTAATTTGCTTATGTTGTGGAGAGACATTAGGAAGGAACAAATCGATCTGCAAGACTCCAAACTTCAAGGAAAAAATGGAAGTTTGCCGGACAGTTATCATCGGAGAACAAGCATTGTATAGCAGAAATTAAACAAAATACGAGAAAGAAGTACCTGCTAACTAATAGTAGCTGCATTAACTTAACCAATGTTCTTTCTCCATTCAAGAAATTACTTTTCTGGCCAAAAACGGTATCCTCGGGACCAAAGCGCTTTAAAGAAAAAATTCCATCCATTGCTACATCCGATAGTTGGAAAGAGTACTATCGCAAAAAAATAAAAAAAAGGAACAAATGAATTGAGAAGCAAAATCGTAAGAGAGCTAGAAAAGAAAAGAAAAAAAACTGGGAGTCTAAAGGCTAAAAAAAGGCTATAGAAAAATGGAGGGAAAGTGTGGAGGTTTACCAGACACATTTCAAAAGCAGCAATCCTTCCTTTTTCCTTCATCAGCAGTGTCCATGTTTCACTCCCGTACAAAAACACATTCCATACAAAACACTTCACCAACCTTTTCAGATCTTAATCGGCCTTACTCGTCATTACTCTCCATTTCTTCGAAAGAGCTTCTTTTGTCATTGCAATCCTTGTTTTTATTTCAGTCTCACTTTTCCAGCACGTTGTTACTTATACCTGCCCACTTGCTTAATTCTTTCTCCGTCTGTCTTTACCATTCCCTTCAATCTTCATTACCTCTGTTTACTTTGTATTTATCTTCAGCTTGAACTCATTCTTTATATCCTGCGGATATTGGAGAATGCTTTTCACTTCTTTGTGGTTTTGGTAAGCAATATAATATCGTCCGCAAACCTTACACTTACTATTCTTCTTCTTCCCATTTTCACTCGTTTTTCCTTTTTCCAGCAACGCACACTCATATATTCTACATACCCGTTCTTTTATCTCTCAATTTGATGACCGCTTTGTGATTCAAATGCAAACTTGCTATGAAGCTTCGTTCTTTTCAATCTACCCCCCTTTCTTTTAATATCCTCATCAGCTTTTCCCAGTGCCTTTTCGAAATCAACAAGACAGATGCTCACTCTTCTTCCCTTCTCAAGATATCTGTCTCCAAACCTATTTCATTTTTCGTGCCTATTCCTTTTCTAAATCCATACTGCTCTTCTGCTACGTTCTCTTCCATCTTTCTAGTTAGCCTTTTATTTAGCACCCTCAACAGTATCTTTGCTGCATGTGTGGTCAGACTTCTCGTGCTGTGTTCTTTGCAGTTGTTTGTGTCCTTCTTCTTGGGTAGGGGAATCATTTCCGACCGTAGAGGATTTTTTAGCCATTATCCACTCTTGTAAATCATATTACAGAGCTATCTGACTTCTTTCAAACCTTATCCCTACAAGCACTTTTCAACTGGTATCCCGTCCATTTTCTCTGCTTTCCCTTCTTTCATCTTCTTTATTGTCGCCACCACTTCCGTTTCTGAAATTGCTTCTCCCACATTATCCTCATCTGGTTCTTTCTTTCTCTTTTTCCAGTTCTTGTGGCTTTTCTCTGGCTCCATATAGGTCTTTCATGTACTCTTTCCATCTATCTAGCACATCTTCTTCGTTCTTCAGTAACACTCTTTGCTCTCTATAGCTACCTCATCTTCATTTTTAACATTTCCATCTAACCTTAGTGCAAAGAATGTCATACCTCCCAGCTCCTCTATTTGGTTGCAATCTTTCTCAAACCAATCATTCATCGCCTTGCTTGGAATCCTTCTGAGGTCGTTGTTAGCTTTTCTGTAACACTTCTTTCCTTCCTCTACATTTTGGTTTTTGAACCTTCTCCTCTTCTC
>VTPC01000691.1:123639-138896 GCA_011009095.1 Ignelater luminosus | reverse complement strand
TTACCAAAAGCTAATCAAAATAGAGAATAAATTAGAACATCAAAAAACTGGTAAAAGAGAAAAGTCGATATTGGCTAACAAAAACGGCCATAATCGAGAAAAGAAAAACGCTGAAAATGTGAAGACTTAAAGGGGAAGAGAACAAGAAATAGAAAAGCTTGAAGTAAATCAAAAAAGTTAGAAAAAAGGTATATAAAATAATGAAAAATAGAGATATTTGAGAAGAGTGGAATTCTTTGAAGAAAATCATACTGGGCGCATAGACACTACAGAAACTAAAACCAAAGAGAAGAATAAAAATTGGTATGGTGAAGAGTGTGAGAAGGCAGTAGAAGGAAGAGAACATACCAGACTTATTTATGTGAATACAAAACAACTCCAAAAAGAACAAATAGCATGATTTATGCAGAAAAAAAAGAGAGAGCGACAGAAGAAACAACTTGAAGAAATTGAAGATTCCTACAACAAAATTAATATAAAAAACATCTATAAAAACCTAAGGATAGAGAAACAAGGACACAATAAAAAATAAACGAAAATTATGTATAGAAGAGAACGAGATATTAAAAGCATGGGCAAAACACTATGAAGACAGTTTTGGTAGAACAATCCACAAATTCAATGCAAATAACATATCTGTCATATAGGGAAAAAAAACAGAACTAGAGTACCATCACAAGACGAAATCAAAAACGGCAAGACCAAAAGAGTGACTGCAAGCTATCTTGAGCCTGATTCATAAAACATGCAACGAATAAGAAATAAGAAATTACAGATTAATAGCCTTTTTCAACATAGCATACCGGTTCTTCTCATCAAGGTTTTTTCATCTCAGCTTCTGTTTAAAACAAAATGGTTACTCTTTATTATCCCTATATTTAAATCCGAAGTTTTCCCAAAAAATACAGAAGGTGTTAATAGAAATTAACAAACTTTGTTCTGTTTCAAGAGCAAAAACATCAATTCAAATGGTAAATAGGGGCAAAAATTAGATTTATGTACCTTACTGCTAACCGAAATTTTGCTAATTTCAAAAACAATCTTAAAACTAGAAAATCTTTCAAAGTATGAATTTATATTAGGTCTTAATAACATTTACTTATAATAATTACAGCATCATTTAAAGAAAATCTTAGAAAAGATAATATTTCCATGCAAGAACTACCGGGAGCTGCTTCATTTTTTCCATTTCTGCTTTGACTTTGTTAACTCCAAAACTCTCAAGTGAGAAACGTTAGGTAAGTCAGAATTTTTTGCTTTTTTTGTATTAAGAGGAATAATATAACAAATAGCAAATTTTAAAAAATTAGATCAACAGTGAGTTGCGTGGAATTAATATTCTCTACAAGAAAAAACGTAAATTATTATATCTAATGGTACCATCTTAATATTAAGTAGCTGTTTTCAGTATATCAATGTATTTCTCATGAAGATAACTAAAACTTAGTACATTAGCTTTTCTGGTGAAATTGGTCTGAGATTTCTTGAAGAATCCAGTGTTCAAAATTCTTTAACATAAAAAGCGGCAGGCCATTTAACGAAATCATTGATTGTCTATAAGTAGAATATTAGCATAATAATAATTATTTATTAAAATAATCGTTATGGAGGTTAGTTTTAGAATGAAATTACAAACCTTTACTTAGTTTGAATTTAAACAACGGAAACTAGCTTTATGTATATATATTGCAGTGAACCTGTGTCTAACGTAAACTTAGCAAATTTCAAACCTACGCAGTATGGTGTTGCTAATATCTTAGAAATAAAATTTGCTTAACATCAAAATTTACTCAACATATGGCGTTGTTTAGGCGAAAATTGGAAAATCATTCCGGTACGCTTAGAACTAAGAATCATATAGTTCTTACGTCAAATTACGTTCTAAAGTTTAAAATGGAGCCTAGAAAGGCCTTAACCTTCAAACTTTAATGTGACAGAAAGCTATTGGCAACAAAGCGGTTCGTCTCTAACGTTACATATTATGAAAGATTTACCAGATTCTGTCAATTTATCTATCCAACAGAATTAATTTATTGTTGGTAAATCTGAATTACTAACTACAAACGTAAAAAGACTATAGAAGTTCTAGGGTTAATATAATACAACATGTACTGTGTCAGTTATCTCCAGTCTCCAAGTAACTAAACCTATAAGAATTCAGGGTGTGATGCAATTTATATCTATGCACATTATTTTAGATTCACATAAGTCTTGTCAAAATTTTCTTTAAGTGTATCATAACTTATCTCAAAGAAATCAAAACTCCATTAGGTGCAATAATTTAGAAATATTTTCCGGAATAATAACTGAAGAATTTTTTATGTGGAAAAGGTCGACTTCCTTATGCCGATTTTTAAAGATGTATTTTATTAAAAAGACAGTTCGAAATAAAATATTAATATTTGAAAAATATTAAAATAGTTATAAGAAGTAATAATAGAAAATAATGTACAGATCCTTATTGTTGCAACAATACAGTTAGTTATAGTTATTAATTCAATTATAAAAATATTTAAAGAAAAGCTAAAACTATTTTCATAAGCCGCAAATTATTCCAAAAACGCTACATAACATATATCGTGTGAGTGCATAATAATCCGTTCTCGAATACGCTCTACTTTAAAAAAACAACTATTACTATTATTATCATCGACGAAGACAACATCACAAAATGATTTTCACTTTAAACCAAACTATTCTCAACTTTCTGGTCCGTGTTTAGTAACATCGAGTACGTAATACAATTATTAAAGTAGCCGCAAATTGATATCAGTATCCACTAATTGATACCGGAAGCTGCTAGACCGCCTCTCCCTTGTGCACTTCCGATGGCTTTTAGCAAAACGTCACTAAAAGAAGATGTCATGTAAAGCATTTTTAATCATGTAAATTACGTTGTAAAGTTTAATATTTATTTTGAGACTCTGCCTCTTGTGTAAAATAGAATTTAAAAAAAGAAGGCGTTTAACCTGCAGCTAGCGGGGAAATTACAGATGATGGAAAACAATTATTGCGAGATTAGATTTTCCTCGTAATGAAATTGCTTTTTCCGTAATTAAGAAATATTTAAACTGTGTTTTCAGGAAAGTGTACTCGTTATAATTAGTTTAATGATGGTTTTATAAAATGGAACAGGTTGCATGCTAGAAATAGTTTAATATTAAATGTTTTTCTATTCTATTCGAGTCACGAGATGTATTTTTAAAATACAAAAAAGACAAAAACTATGCATTAAGTAACTTTCTTCAAGAATGTTTTATATAAATATTATAATCATTAGCTTTAAAAAAGGTTTCTATTTACAATTATTGAGAATTTTGAAAAAAAAAAAGCTAAATAATCGATCGTCGGTCTTCTTATATGATATTTACATACTAATTGCATGCTGTATTACTATAATAGTAGTTGCACTGATGCCTACGCTTGTAGGTTACATTAGACGATCGCTTTAGCCACTTCTAGAGGTGTAATTACTTTGTTGCAACTATTACTCTAGTAAAGCACTTTCTTTATTATGGAGGGGGGAGAGTGTCACGAACTAAAAAATCATTTAGAACATATGAACCATGATTGAATCTGTCGTGAACGGAACTTTTGATTATTTCTTGGGTTTTCCACTTTTTCTTTTTTTTTTAAAGAAAGATACAGCTTGGGCACTTTTTCTTAATTCTTTAGCGCTTACCCTAATGTAAGAATGTAACTTGAATTTTCTGAACTTCAGGTATAAACCGTTTCTTTACTTCATTTAATTATTTTCATTAATTTCCGTAAAAGTGTTATGTCAGTGTTTGTTCTTACACTTGACTTTATATAGAAATTTTATTGTAAAAATGTAAAGATTATTCTTTTACGTACTTGTAATTTATTATTTAGTTTATCTTATCTTTCGTAGTTGATTGATTGGTTTGTCTTATTGTCACTCACAGATTATTAACGCTCAGTTGCCGTAAGAAACTTACAGTGCAGTAAAAGTAAACATGTAAACGACTTATGATTCACATCACGTTTTAGGTCACCCATCTTCTCTCTAGTATTCAAATTCTTTGCACAAATTGTTTTATAGTTTGTTGATTATTTATTTATTATTTATAATTAAAAACATTTATTTATTACCAGGAGGTATTAATCTTGGTTACCACCTAACATACCAGCGCTGCAAAACTTCCAATCTTATGTTTAATAAAAGCTAAGATGAATCTACTGTTTTAAAGACTTCATGTACTTCTGTCAATTATTATACAAAATCAAATAATTAATTAATTACACAGTAATACTCCGTAGTGTTAAAAAAAATAAAATTTAGGACGACAACTTTTTCTAGTTTATACCGACCTTTTTGAACTGGCTTACAAAAAATGGTTGCTTTTGGCAGCTGTCAAAATAGAAATTAATACAAAATGCTAAATTAATGTTTGAGCAGAGAAGAGAAACAAACTGGCATCCCAATGGCAAGATTGTAAAAGTTTATAGATTAAGGAAGATTAGATATGCTGAAGGCCATTTATAGTTTCCGTGGAATAATGACTGACTTTTTGTCCATATTCAAGGTTGAATCTGTGTACAAGGATCTGGAATTATTGACAATACTGAAGAATTTCGTATTTCAAAATTTAAGAAAATATTTCTATTATTAACGTTTTTAATACATCTACAATAAACTGTAGGACACTTCACCAACTTAGCATTGTTGGATACTGTAAAATGATATCAAAATTTTCTTACGGCCGACTAGTAGTCTCGATCTCAACCCTACCAAAGACGTCTAAAGTTATCTCATTAATAAAATATATGTACAATTACCAATTTAAACCAACCAGTGAAGATAATTTTCTAGAGGAAGAGTGGAATATTTAGAGAAATATTACAGCACGCCCAGTTTGATATTTTCTATAAACAACAGATTACAAAACGTTATCAACAATACTACAGTACCTACTTAAATATCATTATTTGCCATCTTTCATGCAGTTTGAAGATGCTTCTTGTTTAAAAAAAAAGTAAGACTAAATTTGCTCTAATACAAGTAATTATTGATCAATTTAACAGTGGAAAAACTGAATTTTGTAACTAACTTTCTCATTGTTTTTTCATATTATAACAGTTTCTAATACGCAAACACTAATCTTTAATCTTGCTTGTGCACAAATTAGGCTAGATATTAATCCACTTAAATTTTCACCAAAGGCATGTCATTTTTCTCTTCAATAATCTTGCCAATGTCTCATCTAATGCATAAGATTAGTTTACACTGTGCCCTACAAACTGCAGTGAATGTTATAGCTTGGTGTTTAATACCTTTATATAAAACAAGCTGGGAACTTTTAAAGTATATACTGACTTGGTTCGTAAAAGGTCAAAAATCTCTCCAAGAGATAAAACCTAAGTTTCTAATCTGTGGAAACACGTGGATGTGAACAATACGTGTTTCACGCTTGGCAAGTTTGCGATCACTTTAGAATTCTCTACGTACACGCGGTCGACTTTGTTAAAGATTTTTGAAAGACCTTTGCATTAGTAAAGGCTAAATACGCGGTGAAGCAGACATACATGGGTAGTTTCTTACGTACCGTGGAGTTGGCTATGCCTCAACGTACCGCAGGTGCGGGTCTAAAGCCTGCTTTCTCTTCAGATTTTTGTCTGTGCATTGGGCAGTTTCAAGTGAGAATTTTGCAACACCACAGAATCTTTTCTAAAAACTGTGTTATCGGTCTGTGACGTGGTCTGTATATCTTCAAAGAGGTTCGTCCTGCCGAATCTGCAGATCATTTATTCGGTTGGTAGTTCATTTACATGCAACGACAAACAGTCTCTATTTTATTACACAAACCATTTTAGGCATTTAGTAACACTTTACATAGGCATTATTTATCCTTACGTTTACAGTTCTTCCTTTACTTATCTTTCCCAACACAGTGCTTTTCACTGTTTTTACCATTCTTCACAACTAAACATCTAAGTTTTTATTATTTTCCATTTTGTCAGTTTTCTTTTTTATTCAATTGTATAAGTTGATAGAATACGTCGTAAATATGTTGTTTTGTCGTTATAATGTTTATTTTTTATTTGTCTAGATCTAGACTGAATAAGTATATTATTGATTTATATTGTTGATTTTCTTCGCATGCTAGTAATTTTTGTAGCTGGCCATTGAGATTTACTGGACACACAACGATTAGAACGATTGAGTTTAGTCATGCTATTATGCAAACTGCATGGCCATATCTAGTTCTGTTACAGGTGTAAGAAATTAAAAGTCTATGTGACACTCTAAATTTCTTTACAGTCATGACAAACTATTGTACTTTCTTCTCCAGACTTTCTTTTAAGTATACAAGATTATGTCTGCTCAATATTCTAAATATTGTTCCTCTTTGGAAGAAGCTAGAAAATGTACAAACAAGGGAATGGGAATAACGCCTTTGATCACGAGTAAACAGCAAGTGGTCGAATTGGCAGCATAAGATTGCAGGACTTCGTTTGCAAACAAGTAATTATTGACAAAGTCTCATCATCGCGTCATCTGAATTCAAGCAATCTCTAGCCATACGGCAGCTCCGGCAGAAACTTTTGTACTAATAGGAAATAAAAAGTATTTTAGTTTTCTAGGTTTTGGCAGAATTTAATTTTCTGATACCAAAAACTAACAAGTATTTTACTATGCAGGGTTTCCAAAAAGTATGGATCCTGTTCAGAGGATCAAGTAGATCAAAAAAGCTCAGATAAACTTATATCCTAAAATGCTGCATTAAAGGGTTTTGCTTTCAAATGTCTGAATTCTTATAAATTCTGAATACCAAGTGGAATCAAATTCGATGACGTAGGCGGCCAAACAATCAGTCCACCTCATCCGATCTAACGCTGGAAAAACTATTGGTTAAGATAGTCACGTATACATTTATTCAATAAGACGGAACATCATCGTGTAAAAACCACATCCGGCGACGTATTTTTAGTCATGCATTTTCTAGTGAACCGGAAAGATCGTCTTGCAAAGATTGTGAATATAATTTCACTGTTATTCCATGTGGTATTGACCTTAAAATTTAAATTTTCATCACTTCACATGTCGCTATTATGAAAGTTAGATATTACATTTCTTGTAAATGATGCCTCATCGGTAAACAATATCGAAGTCAGAAATTGTGGGGATACAGATGCATGCCGTATAGGCTGAAAATAAAATAAATGCAATCCATTTTCCTCAGCGCTTGCCATATATTGGGCTTATACGTCTCAGTATATATACATACACCGGTCACCGATAGACAGCTTCCAAAACGTAGTATTTCTTCTTTTACGTCTAAATTAAGCTTCCTTGGTCTTTAAATTCCAACTTCTTTTAGTCCTCAATCGATGTTTTCAAAAATATTTTTATTTGGATGCCAAAGATTTCGATATTTCTCAGTGCATGTTCTTGCTGCAGCGCGTTTACTGCACATTATTTCTCCGTACACGAGATGCATGTCATATTTTGATAAAGCATTTATAAAAATAGTTTTACATATTTTTTTTGATCGATTTGGCTCCCTGAATACGCTATACAGGGTGGTTCCGAAATAAAGGGTATTCTTTTAATAGGTGGTAAGTGAGGCTAAAAGAAGGCAAAAAATAAAAAAACGAAGTGGCTCCGTGAAAGTTGAGAATTTTGACAATTTTTCTAAATACTAAAAACTGAAGCCGTCTCTGGTTAGATAAAGAAAAGTGTTTCTTGTATTCTCGCCTTTAGATTGAAAAGTGAATGTTAAGCAGATTTACGATGTTGGAAAACTATTGTAGTGGAAGAATGAAAATTTACCAAATATGCCTATTTTCTTGGAACCAAAGCAGGTGTAGTAACACAATAAACAATAAATGCCATCATAACTACCCCCTGGACATTTTACAACCTCCCTTTCTTAAATCTGAAGTTGAGGAGATTAAAGAAGTTACGATAGCCAGCCCTAAATATGTTTAAGAGGCAGGGTTGTTGAAATGCAATTAGTAAAAAAATAATAACATAATTATGTTACAAACAATTAGACTCCAGTCTCACAAGCGACATTTTAATCCCTTATTATTATTTAGTCACTTGAATAAAAAACATTTTAAATGGCAACGGATACACACACTGTTTAAATGAACCATACGTATGGAAGGTACTACTAACTATCGCCTCTGTATTTAATTCAATTCAATAAATTCAACCAAATTTTATTTATGTAGCATAATGATTATTGAAGTTTTTGGTTCTTTGGAATCTTACAGAAAAAAATCACTAACAGTAAAATCTTAATATTTTTCCGTTAACAGATTAAAAAGTAAAAGTTATAAACGTGCCCATTGGTTATTTATGGCATTGTAGAAACCAGAAAAACTATTATACCCCTCACATAAGTAGCAACAGCTACCTGCCATTGATAAGGACAGTCAGTCAACTCCTATCGATTTTTGCTTAAGTAAAAGTATGAGAGCAGGACCGACTTGGCCTAGCGATTAAATTTCAATCACATTATTCTTGGAAACTATGCAACTTTTACCTACCGTTTTTTTATCGCAAATGTATGTACCGCTATTCACCTTTAAGAGGATACCCTTTATTTCGGAATCGCCCTGTATAAAGGTCCCACATTCTTCGAACTCACTATACACTGAGATTTTGTACTGAATGCATCCGGATACTATGCACATTCAGTACAAAATATAGAAACAAGTACAAGCTTGGCAAGTTTATCTCTAGGAGTCCTTCCAGTGTTTAACTTCTTGGATACGACAATCTGATCTGTTGAAACAAAAACCTACATGGTGAAGCTTCTGAAACCTATTGCTAGCCAACTTAAAGCATGATTTTTCGCACACTAATGTACATCTAGGTATCTTAACCAACATAAAATTTTGTTATTTGTTGTTGTTGTTGTGATTCGTGCTGGACAGCAGCTTTTAGAACAGGAAATGGAGTTTTAATTATTCACTCTGGAAACCAACTAAATATTGTCAGTTAACTCTAAATTTAAAAGTTAATAACTTCTTTACTTTGTGTTATCGATATCTTAAATCAATCTTGCTTGAGTACGAATTACTCTTGATATTCATAAACTTATATTTTCCTAGAGCTTCTGACAAGGCAAGAACAAGACTTTGCAATAATCTTAATACATAATTTAAAGCATAAGACGAGTCGATCAGTGTAATAAATGTTATAACTTGTATTTATCTTCACATCAAACACACTGAAAATTTGAGAGGTTCTATATGCCTTGAAATTGAAGAAATTAAGACATAAAGCTTGATGACGAATGCATGGGGTGAAACTATCTGTAGAATTATAAAATGTTTTGTGAACTTCTCAAGCATTCTCATTTTAAGAAGTAACGTAACAACAAATCTGTTTATTGATTATAAAAGAATCTTAAGCAATGAAAATGGTATTTTTTTTCAAAAAGTCTTACAAACAACCTGCTCAACAGGATTAATTCTTTTATAATTCATATCACGATATTTGAATATAACAAAATTTAAAAAAACATTGAACTAACTATCTGTGGAACTTTGTTAACAATACCCTTTCGAATCATGCAAATATGAATTGCCATTTTAGAAAAACATTTATTGATTTATTTAAATATCCTCTATTACAAATATTCAGGGTGTCCAGGGTTCCCAGCCGGAAAAACCTGCAAATGTCAGGAAATTTTATTGTAGTAAACCACTGGCAACCCTGGAGTAGTTCTTCCAGAACAGTTAACATGGTTTTCTCTCACATGTGAAACACAATGGTGACATCTGGTGGTAATCTCTGGAGGTCTCAGAATGTTCTCAAATTCACTGACTTACCTTGAGATTCGAAGCTAAACTACTTCATGATTCGATTCCAAAATATTCTGTTCCTTTTTTAATATAATAGCCTGGTACATAAATCACCTTTCTATGGCCAATATGGAATAAAAGAAACATAGAATGCAGGTCTAGAGGCCTTTTGTACCTACGTCAGGTCAATCGGGTCGTTCGGGCTTGTCACGCTCTTCTGGCCTATCGAACTTGTCAGGTTGTTCGGGCTTGTCGGACCTATACAGCTTACTGGACCGGTCGGACTTTTTGGGCTGTTATTTTTGTGCTGATGTAAAGTCGGGCTATTTTCGTACTCAACCGTAACGGAGGATTTTATGCTGACTTGGACAGGCGTTAGCTTCGAACTCAACCGAACAAACTTTATTTTTATACTGAACCGAAGAGTAGGATTGTCGTACACTTTTTCTTTATCGGTTTAAAAGGGCATTCCGGCCTTATCGGTTTGTTCGAGCCTTTCGAGTCATTTAGAGTCTCGAATCTGTCAGGCCTTTCTGAGCCAGATGAGGGTTATTTTCGTACGGACTAAGACGGGTATTATTTTTAAACTGAGCCGAAGCAGAAAGTTTCGTACTGTACCGTAGAAGCCTGCATGGGCCGGATTTTTTAGTCGGACGTTTGCGCGACCCTGCACAAAGCTCTGTAGGTAGATTTGGGCCACAGGTTTCAAAGGGTATATCACGCTTCCCGGCCCGGATGTTTTTCGCTTCAAATTTACTGCTAGTCGAGCTGGGCCGGATCAAGCTGGGAAATTTCGGCTCGTGCAGGGCTTTATGCAGGTCGTTACTCATTGTTGACTCGTTAGCATTGTGAATCGTTCGAGAAAGTTTTCCCGCACGGTCTGTCATGGCAACGCGTGGGAAATGGGACAATCGGCCTACCAACCGAAGAAAAGAGCTAATATTGTATTATTAGGCGTTTGAGAAATTCGTCGGATACATACTTGGTACATACCATCAGAAGTTTATTACTATTTTTGAGCAAGCTTAACTTTAAAAAATGCCAAAAGATGCAAACGCTTTTGGGCTCCTCTTATATTAGAGAAATACCATAAAATATTTAATGTTTTTCCTACATGAGACTTACTTGCAACCAAACCTGCCTCGATCACTATAAGCAAGACCAATTTTAGGTTTTTAGAATTAAAAAGGGAAATAAATATTACGCAAATTTAAGTGAATAATTTTGCAGTAACTTTCAGATATCAGTTATCCAGTTTCTTGATGCTCAAAATCTCTGTTAAGTTGTATAGTTATCAGCTAGATCGCAGCGTTATCAGTATTCTCATTTAGGGATTTAAGGAAAGGTCCCAAAAAAGTCATTTCAAAGAAAATGATGAGGCAAATAATCCAGTACGTTATTTACGAGTAGTAATCCATTATCACTTTGTTACACAGTTAAAATATAAAGTGTTTCGTCGTCGTGCAGAGACTATCTACAACTTAAAAACTATATTTCATAGTAATTCTGAGAAATATCTCTTAAAAAATGTCAATAAAAGTTTGTAGATTTGTGTTTAACCGAACTTTCTAAACACAGGAACTTTTTAATAGTTCTAATTTCTCTGCTGATTTTAACTAAACCATCCTATTAATCAGTTTGTAATTGATTTCTAATGTTTTTTTCAAAGTGGGAACACATCTTAGATATTTTAAAGTTTGTAGTTTGAAACAAATTGTACCATACAATTTCTCAAATACTCTACACTTACCGAAGACAATGTTTTTATGTGTATAACTAGAGATTCTAGTAACTAGTTTCGCATATTTTTCTTAATCACATGCAGATTATCATCTTTAGATTGTTCTTGTGGTATTTCAAGTATCAAAAAATTAGATATTTAGATAAAGGCATTTGTGAACTTACCTTATTTGCATCAAAGTCTTCTTTTGTAGCTTTTTCTGGCGATACCTACCTTCATAAGAGTAATGTACTATAAAACTCGAGCAAACGAAGAGAGTATACACAAAATAAAATAAATTTAATGATGAAACAGTATGAATGTTTTCTTATAATCCACTTTAAATGAAATGCTTAAATTAAATAATAACACAATAGAATCCTGAATTTTATTTAATCGTTTTCCACATAATTTATCACTGAACTTACAGGTTTTGTCCTCCTTATAATTAATTATTTATGGTATCCCATCAGCTAACTTCAAAAGTTCAGGAAGGATACACGATTTGCGTCTTATTTAAATCTCATATAATAACTTAGATAAGAGAAATCTTACTGTCTGTAAAAACTATAAAGTTAATAGAAATGCACATTCAATTTAGTTAAAGTTGAGTAGTTTATCAACTCTCGAGGTTAAATTTTTTACGTTCCGGAGTGTCATAACTCACTGCAACTGACTCGTAGCGCTCGTTTACTCCGGAGATTTCCTACTTCAAATAAATAGAACATGACAGACTTGAAATTGTGTCATTTATGATAAGTGTATCCCCCAGTTAAATAAAACAAAAATATTTTAACTTTATTTTTCTTTCAGATACAAAACGATAAAGACAGATTTCTCACTTCTGACATTATTCAAATAATCACAATAACTGTAAACAATTCTAAGAAAATTACTAGAAGTGAAATACGTACATTATTTGATGTTTTTGCAAAGATTCTTCTTTCTTTTAAATAAATTTGGAGGAACTCTTTCATCGATTTTACTTCTTCTTTTATGTACTAGTATATATACGTATGACATTTATGCAAGAAACAAAGAGGCCCTTCTTAAAATTTAACCCTCTACTTTACTTTAATGTCACTTTGTATCTCGTTTCTTATATATTCATCAAGGGACTTTATTAGTGAGATCTTCGTTAGAAATTTCCTACAGTAACCTCTTTCATCTTTGTTAAACCCTGCACACATCGTCTCTATCTTTTTCTTTATCAATCGATAACGTAGACGAACAAGGCCGCAAAAAATTATTTTTCCCAAGTGTCACATTTTGTAGGAGACTTAAATTCCACGTGACAGCTAAGATAACGTAAAAATATACTAGTAGAGGAGGGAAAATGCCATGTCTCTGTTTTGCGACGGGAATATCTTCACAAAAAATAGAGATAAAGTACAGAGACGTGCAGAAGAAGTTTATTAACTGCGACCTGTAAGTCATTATCGCTAACGACTAAAACAAAACACTCGCGCTTTCTTTGTGCACGGCCATATTGTTTTTGCTTCACTTGCCTGATTTAATGAGAGATATCACTGTTTGTTGCTATTCCTCTTCGATCCTATCTGGAAGTAATAATTGAATTACTGTTATTAGGACTCGTCAAAAGTATTTTATATTAAACTTAGATGTACGTAAAACATCTAAGAAATTTATACAAACAATTTTTCGAACCTTTTAAGTTCGGTTTTATTTTTTTCTTATTTTTTATTAATCAATTTTCAAACTTTAAAAATAATTTAATTATGTACTGATATTTAATTTTTGCGACTAAACTTATAAATAAACAATTACTTAATTTATATAATGAATGTTATTAATAGTTGTAAGCTTATCTTTTACTCTCTTCGTCTTTCCACCACAAGTTCTATTTAGAGAAAATAATTTTCCATTATAGCTTTGACGGAGAAAACACAAACTAAATTCATCTTGTATTAAAAACCGTTTTTAATTTTGTACTAGACTGTAAATTTGTTTTGAAGAAAAAAAAAGTACTAACACTTTCAATCAGTAATTCTAATTGCGTCACAGTCACAATTACTTAATGACAACTGAGAAAATGCCAATTTTTATCTCTGAATTTGAACTGTGCTTGACAATTTCCTGTAAAACGATTTTACACGCGTTTAACTCAAGCATATAACAATGGCTTATGATTTAGTGAGATTATCAACCTTTTCCAAAAGATATAGCTTTGGATTCTTGATAGACCAAATGTAATTACACCAAGCCAGCGGTTTTCAATGTTTCGAATTTCGCGCCCCCTTTTTTACCTTGAATAATTCTGCGCTCCTTTCATAATATAAAATAACCCAATACGCGGGAATTTAAACTTGACTTGGCAACGCTGCCGATGTAGTGCAGTTGCGCTGTACTATTATGTGATTTAAATCTCGAACTTTTTGGATTGAAAACACGTGATTATAAAAGCAGCGCGTCTTCTGAATTGTTAGTTGTTCCATTCCAACTGTGTTACATAAGAGACTTTGCCACTTGGAGTTTCAACGCTGAGAAAAAAATGTATATTTACGTTTTTAATCGGAGACAAACATAAGCTTGAAGACGAAAAAGCTTCTACTTTATCAACAACTCCCAGATTAGAGTCTAACCTTTGAAACTGAAGCTTAAACGGATTCTCCTTTCCCTCTCCAAGTTCGAAAGCTTACAAATATTTTGAAATCTTGTGATTCCTGATTTATTGCTGATTTCTTAAGATACTAGATCTGTTTTGGTGTTATTCATTTTTTTTTTAAGTTTTTACAAACTTTTCAACTCAGCTGGTAACATTTAATAAAAGACATCATTAGAATTTTCCTGTCACCTAACTAAACTTTGATCTTTTTTAACCACTATTGGAGTTTAATTTAGGTTGTTTATTAATTATTAGGATAATTTAAAACATACATCAGTCTTCAGGTGTTACTTTAAGTTTTGCTTGTAAGATACTCAAATTTTTTAATTTATTTTTAGCAAGCTCGTTTTCTGTGCTTGCTAAATACATAATATGTACTTCGAAAGCATGCACTGCATTCGCATAAAAACTTATGAAAATCTAAAGTAGAAGTGAAAATTAATGTTTGGATATTTGAGGCCATTACTTGCAAAACTGACTAAATACTTTTAGGTAGCTTTTTGAAAATTAAAAAGCTGTATTAAAGGCCTGCACGAGCCGGGTTTTTTAGTCGCACCTTTCCGCGGCCAGTACCAATGCTTGGGTTCTGGTCGGATCAGGTCTCAGCTTAAAGACTTGATTTTGGGAGGGGGCTTTTCGGGTCTGCGTCCGATCAATCAAGCAGTTCAGGTTGTTTGGCTCTGTTGGTCTGCTCGTACTTGTCGGACAGTTCGGGGCTTTCGAATCTGTCGCGCTGTTCGAGCCACTCAGGCTTGTCGGACCTGTCAAGCTTATCAGATCTTATCAGGTCATTTCTTTTGTACTAGTCCAAAGCGAACGATTCTGGTACTGCACCAGAACTAGATCTTTTTCGTACTTACTCGGACGAACTATTTCCGTAATGAACCGCACTGGAGTAGTGTCGTGGCTCAGACAGGCGTTACCTTCATGTTGATCTAAATAAAGATTATTTTGATACTGAACCGAAGCGGCGAATCTTCGTACTGCACCAGACTGAGATCTTCTTCGTACTGACTGGGGCAGGAGTAAATTTTCGTACTGCAGCCTAGATGGGACGGGTTTTTGTGCGGTCCGGCCTAAAGTTCAGGTTTAAATCAGGCCGGGCCTCAGTCTAAAAAAGGCCTACGT
>VTPC01000691.1:85002-118639 GCA_011009095.1 Ignelater luminosus | reverse complement strand
CTTATTCTTTTTGGATTTAGAGGATACCAAATTGGTTTTTAATTGTTGTTAACAATTGCGACAGATGTTGTTTAGGTAAAGCGCACTCGATGAGTATAGCGTAGAATTTAGCACCGTGTCAACTTCCATTGTATGAAATATGCAGAAGAGAATGAAGAAGTTTTTAGTGAAAGAATTATCTGTATTGCTTTGGTATTATAAAAAAAATAGAATTATTATTATTTGAGTCTGCCTAGCAATTTTAACAAAAATTACGGATAAACCTTTAAAAAAATTATTGTGCCGAATAACATACTAAAAGTTGTTTGTGTCTCGGATGTTAATGTCATGATTGTTTTCTTGCAAAAAATGCTAAAGCTTCCGTTTTCAGTAATTCGTGCCGATTTTAATTTGGTTGGTGACAAATTGTAAAGAATTTCATAAGAAAGAACTTTCATCAAGTTTCGGTGCGTTTGTAGTCTCAAGAAAAGGTACTGAACGACACTTAGAGAAACTTCTTGAAATACTTAAGTGACAAGGTTTCCGCAACGACTGTATTGTCTGTTTTTTAAAATGCATGCTATATTCCAGTTGTTTTAATCTTGATGTTCTAAAAATCAAGATGAAAATGAAAAATTTGTAGCATAGGTGGTATTTGTTATTCTGAACAACATACTAAAAGTCCTAACGTTCTCGTTGTCTTTCCTAAACGGACACATGTTGTAAGAGAAGCTACGAATATACGTAAAAATTCTGGAAATTGAAATCTTTTTTCATGGAAAAGACTGAGATTGACGCTCGAAACACGAAATGAAGAAAGAAACAAGAGAGATCTTTAGAAATTCTTATCATATTTTAGAGGCATCTTACATTCCCTACAGTCATGCGTGCAAATAAAAAATAATAAAACTAGATAAGGACGTATCCCACTTACTATGTCTGGCTTGAATTCATAAGAAATCTTAATAAAAGATTCTGAAGGAATACTTTAAGATCGAGTTTTATGGATTCTACTGCAATTCAATTATTTATCTTTCATTTAAAATTCAAGTGTCTAAACACCTTACATTCTCAACACTTACATTTTGTATATTTCATTAACGTTAATCTCAAATAATTCTATTACATAATCTTAATAGCAAGTTTAAACGTTTGATAATTCGAATTCAAATTCTGGTGTTTCGGAGGTTAAATTATATCGTAACACATAAAAATTTCAGAACTCGAAAAGTTTAGAACTAACTTACACCTCACACCACACTAAACTACTGCACGTGTCTGCCCTGAAAACGCTTTCTTAAATATATAATATAGATTCAGGATACGAAATAACCGTTAAAATTTCCCACAATGACCACTGCCTAAGTAGTAGAAGGTATGGTGCAAAAATTTACATAAAATACTAGTTTGACCAGTTACCCTTTTTTGGATGAATGTCCAGTCCAAAGAAATACAAATACCCTTTCGCACCCTACTTATATGTCCCTTAACCTGAGGGAATCAAATAGTACGACGTTATCGTCGTATTAAATCGTTCCATGGTCGCAGACGTCACGTACGGATGTTATATTTGTCGATATGGATTTCGAAGACAAAACCGAGCTTAAATGTGTTCTTGAATGAAATCATATTGAGGATTCCTCCCGGAAAACCTATAAATAAACATTGCAAGTCGTTTTGATACAAATCATTAAAATTAAAAATAAAGATTGTGTAATATTTCAAAAACATCTGCTGATGCCCACTGGTCAATGACAATTTTAAAAATGGGATCATTGATTTAACACTAACCCCTTGTACAGACACCCTTCATGAAATAATAACTGACCCTCTGGTGACCGGCACACCGTCCAGTTTTTTAAAAATGAAAACGAGTTTGACCACTTCGTTATGAATGGACAAACGTGACCATTTGTATATTGAAAAACGAGGTATATACATTCTGGATGGACATATGGCATCCACTGTATTTTTCGTACGGTTCCTCCGATGCCTAATTAGCGTAGAGAAAAGTATTACATGTATACACATTTCATTTTTTAATATCTTTCAAAATGTCACTAAATCCGATAAATAACAATTAGTCCACATAATTATGGAGATATAATGTACCTCCGGATGTTTCATGTCAAATGAAAGTATGAATGATGGGAAGAACGCACAGTAGTTTGAAATATGAATAAAAATAAGGAAATTACCGATGCCGTTTAGTTTCTAAATTTGTTTTCGTTTTTGTTTAAGCTTTTCTCTTTGTGGTTCTACAGTATTATTCAATAAAGAATTTTAACAAAATTAAGACGTATAACAGTCTATTAGCTGCTAGTTGTGGGAAATTCTACCGATCCATCGTAAGAGAGTTATTTCGTTGTTCCTTTTTTTATGAAATGCAGCATCATATATCTACCGAACTAAAGACTCTAATTCTGAAATGAGTTACATTTGGTTTATTTCAATGGATCTTTAAATTAAAACTTAAAGTATAGTTATAAGAATCATTTTTGTTTGGAAAGGAATTTCGAGAAAATCAACAATATTCGGTACACCGGAGGCATAACTATTTTGCTTACGCGCTCGTGTGAATGCTGCCGAATCTCTTGAATAAATTTGAAGAAAAAACTCGTTTCACTTGCTCTGAAAAAGAATAGCCAGAAAACAACCACAATAGAACCGTTATTGACCGATTAGTACAATACGATATGGTAAAAGCGTGTAGGTATGAACATTCATTACTATTGAAAAAAATTAAAAGAAGATGTAGAATCACAAAGAAAACAAGTGCTAACCTTGGAGAAATTTTGAAAAGGCAAATATATTACACTTTTGTAGTCATGTTGGTTTGCGTTTTATTCTAAAAGATTAATAAAGAAAATCTAAAGCATATAATTTCCTTCCAAATGTATTAGAGATGGTTATTCCACATTTCTTAGATGCAAAGGAAGAAGTGCAACAAACTTGCAAAATGCCATGATATTATATTAACAGGAAGGATACCGGAGCAGGTGAAAGATCTTCAAAATAAAGGATTGATCAAATCAATGAAAGAATTAACAACTCTGTTTAAGTAATCAAGGAAGTTACGAAAAGAGACAAATGGGACAAGTAATGAGAGTTTGAGATAAATAAGGGACCTTGTGAGTCTACAGTCACTTTGCTTCAATTCGGTTATCTTTCTGTTTGATTAATAGGTAAACACCACTGAGTCAATTAAACCTCAGAAATAATTACTAAACTACAATTTCTTGTTCTGCAAAAGACAATACAATAATCTTATACTCAAAACTGCCGAGCTCGTATAATCTAAGAGAAATTTGCCTATTTCCTCTAATCCCGTTTTGCTGGTTTCAAGTGAATTATTCTTTCACATTGATTTGAAGTGAATTAAAAATTGTTCAACCATGATCTGTGTTAACATTCATCCGCTTTGTCTATTTAAATGTCCTTTTATTTAATTTTACTTTACTACTCTACTATTCTAATAACTTCAGATCCGTAGTTACAACTTAATTTAAAAAAGGGCAAATACAACAATATTATGTATTTTAAGATAATATTGTTACGTTTTGACAAAAACGTTTTATTTATTTTTAATATTTATTTTTACTTAATTTATTACAATTTATTTCCAGTATTTATTTACACTAAATTATTTTAGTATTTATGTACAGAAGAATGTATTTATCACTACTTCTATTTATATCGTTCGTAGTACACGCGGTTATTTACTGTAGAACTGCCTTTGGCTCGATCACCGCAGCCTTATATTCGTTTCCGCGTTAGTTCTCGATGGGGCTAGAAGATTCCCGTCATTTTCTCTCACATTCGACGGTGGGAAACTCTAGATAGTTCGAAACTTCTTCGGCACATTCGACCAGCTTGTTCGAGACTGTTTCTAGTATATTCGAGGGATGGCGCGTTACACTGCCCCCTTCTTAACACTGTTGCGTCTCGTGACAGTGCCGAAAATGATGTTCCACGGATTTCGCTGCTTAATCCGGCCATGGCTTCTGGATCATGACGGTACTTGCATGCCGAACCCCTAGTAAATCTCGAGTTTTTGAAAAAGAAATAATCCACTGTTTTCTGACACTTCTGGGAGGATGTTGCGGGATTATAACTGCAAACCAATACTTCCACACCGGCGTCCTGAAATATTACTTCCAACATATTACGCACGGTACGCCAATCCAGCTGATCTAGACCACATCCAATTTTCGGCATAGCTAATTTCTTCACCCCGTGCGCTTGGAGCTGTATCTTCAAGTTGTGAAGAGCCTTCCACAAAGCCTCATACTGCGGCTTCTCACATGAACGAGGTTTCGTGGCCAGACAATAAAGGAATCGTCCCTGGTCTTGTAGATAGCAGGTCTTGCCTACCTCGGGGTGTTGTAAAAATATTTCTCTCGTGCGACCAAACTTGAACTTGAAGTCGACAGCTATACCTCGGGTCATCTTCAGGTCTTTTGCCACGCAGTGGGCTAGAAAGTATTCTTCCGGAACTTCAAACAGGTTTCTTTGTTGTTCATGAACAACACCAAAACGAGCTTTTCTACCATTTTAGTAAAACGTCATAAAGTCGGTAAACGAGGGTCTTCGATCTTCAATCGCTACAACAGCTGCGCGTTGTATTTCGGCCTCTGGTTTTTCTATATCGACTTAAACTTACTGCATATGAACAACGTACATACATGTCTGTAAAAATATCTTGATTAGTTAAAGTTTTGATTGCTCTGAGTGGTTTTTCTTTTCTTTCGAGTTTGAGTTGTCGAAGTTCTACTGTATTTAAACAAAATTGATTGTGCTTTCTTAGGACGTGAGGGCTTTCTTTGGTCCAAAAAATATATAAAATAAAATGAGATAGTTTTCATGATGATTTTACGTAATACCTGTTAGCTAAATTAAATCTTCAGACAGAAGTCTCTATACACTCTTAATTTTTATTTTTAATTAAAACTGGTCTTGATAGACCAGCCGTTAACTTTCTTTGCATAAATCTTAACCCAAATACTTATATAACTAAAGCCTGCCCATTGACTCTTTAGTTCTTGTCTGGGCATTGTTAATTACTTATTTTACTAGCACTAGCACAACACTGCACTATACTAGCTCGCATGGTTTGGTTCTTTTCCATCTTCTAACCATTTGCTGGTTAGCTGAAGAGCTGCTGTTTCTTCTGTTATCATTCGGATATTCAGGTCTCGGTGAATATCTTCATTTCTGACATATCAAGGGGCACTAACCGTATTTCTCAGCACCTTGTTCTGGAACGTCTGAAGAATTCCTACATTATATTTTTTTGCACATATCCATAGTTGGCTGCCTTATAGCCAGGCGGGTTTTAGGATCTGACTATAGAATGTTATTTTATTATGTAACGACAACTTTGAGTTTCTACTCAGGAACCAATAGTGCTTACGGTATTTGATGTCTAGTTCCTCTTTTTTTTAATACGCTGCTTCCATCTTAACTTAACATCTACGTTTATGTTTAGACATTTAGCATTATTTTCATAAGGAATCCATTAAGATCTAATAGTGATGGTTCATTTATTACTTTGTTTGAGAAGTTGATTTAGAGTGCCTTTGCTTGATTCAATTTGATTTTCTATTTATCAGTCTATTCTAGGACTTTGTTAATTGTTCTCTGGACTTTGTCAGTAGATGTATACATTTCTTGGTGAGTTGCTAATAATGCAGTGTCATCTGCAACATTGCAATGCTCACCTCTTGTGTAGTTGGAATAAAGCAGGTGTAAAGTACTGTACAGTACTGAACCCAGTACACTACCTTGGGGTACTCTAGCTTTAATTTCTTTAATTTCGAAATATTTCCCTTCCTGTTTTATCCTAAAGGTTCTCTCTGACAAATACGATATTAGCAGAGTAATTTTTTGGAGAGCACTCTATTTAATTTGTGGATCAGACCTTACATGCCACATCTTATCAAAAGCTTGGGTCACATCTAGAAATAATATAGTGCAAATCTCTTTATCTTCCAAAGCTCGTTCTATTATGTCTGCTATTCTATGGACTTGGTCAATAGTGGAAGGTTTTTCTCTGAATCCAAACTGGTATTCTGGAATCAGATCATTTTCTTTTATAACTGGTTTAAGCCTCTTCAGGATGAGCTTTTCGAATAGCTTGGAGACTGTAAGAAGTAGTGATATCGGTCTATATAACTTGACTTTGTTAGATGATTTTACTGGTTTTGGTAACATTATAACTTCTGCTACCTTGCAGATATCTGGGACATGTTTTAGTCTAAATGCTGCATTTATTAGATAAGTGAGCATGACTACTCCTTTTTTTGGAAGCTCTTTCAGTATTTGTTCCGTGATGAGATCAAATCCTGGGGCTTTTCTGGAATTAAGGTTTGTCCTAATTTCTTGGGCTGTTTCCTTTGGAGTTACCAGTACTGTTTCTTCTGGTATTATATTGGTGTTATCACCCAGTACATACTCGTTGTTCGTTACCTTCGATTAAAATATTTTTGCTAGTTTGCTCTTTGCTTATCGTTTCTTGCCCATGGTCCATTGTCTTTTCTAATTGAAGGCTTTAATGTAATTGCCCTCTTGATTTTTCTGGTCACCCTCCAAAGGGAGTAATCTGTCTCTTTGATTGCATCTACATTGTTTAGATAGGAGTTTACAGAATCTTGCTTGAATTTCCGGATTTCCCCTTTTTGACTTTTATTATTGAAGATGGTTTTGTCCACTGGATTTCTGGACTGCTGCAATCTTCTTCTGGTCTTTCTTTTTTCTGAAAGTAGTTGTCTTATTTCTACTGGGTAGTTGTTCCCTTTAGTTATATAATTAATCTGTCTTGTGTTGTAATACGCAGCAGCAGTTTGTATAATCACTACAAATCTTTCAGATTCTTCGTCAAGTTATTGTTTGGTTTTTAGTTGGACATTTAGTTTAATCTTTGTCTTGTAGTTTATGTCAGAAAGCTATTCCAATCTGTGGTTTTGTTCACTAAACATAGTCGTAATATGATAAGCATACAGGCCTTCTTCTTGGAGAACCCGTGAAGAGTTCCACGGTGTAGAACTAATTATGTGCTTCTTCCGGGGTTGTTTTCAAGTGTTTGAAACATGAGATAAGATGGAATGTAGGTACTCAGTTTGAGTATAAGAAGGAATAGTCTGACGTCCTGTAGAGATAGAAGAAAATAATTTAGACATACCATCCAACAGCAATCGGTTTTAATTCAGTATCGTTTGTGATCCATATTCCTGCCCATACTATTTAAAATAGTATAATATCATCTACATTCTTTGCAGAAATAGATCTTACTAGTCAATTTGTTGAAATCTGATATTGTGTACAGATTGAAACGAGTACTGGTCTACGATTGATTTGCTGCCTAAAATTATTTGGGTATTTTATGTTCTATCTAGCAGTCTAGCAGTCTAGCCATAGAACAGGCATAAATTTGTTTGACATCCCGTATGGTTTTTAACAGACACATTTAGGCACCATAAGCGTAAAGCACACATTCGTGTGAATTTATTCCCGGTTTCAAAATTGGTAAATCTCAAGAAAAAGCTACTTTTGTGCATTTTAGGTTCAGGGAATTCATTAACTTATACTATGCAAAAGATATTTTAGGACAAGGACTTGTTTGGTTTCTAAAGAAAGAAGTTAATGAGGAACGGTTTCATGAAGCAATATGTAATGGACATTAAACTGTAGGCATGGGTTATTTTCAAATATGCTACAATCAAGTTTTTGGAAAATGATCAAGATTCAGACTATATAGAAATTAGGCGTGTTTAATGGACTAGCAATTTTTATTAAACGTGTCGCTATTTTGCAGCAAGCTGAGTTTTGCTGAAATGCTAACTTAACATACTTTTCTTATGCTAAAAATAACTGACAGCCTATTTCAGCAGAATAAACCAAAGAGATATTTCATAATAGGTTACGTTTTTGAGTAAGTTACAGCAATTGATGGAAAGTTAGAAGCTAAATTGCCGAGTTTAATAAACGTACCAATTGTAAATAATATGTTATTTGCAAAATCCAAACAGCTAATTCATAGGTTGCAAAACCTAAAACTTGATTTTCTTTAGTCCCCCGTTAACTTCCCTACAGAAATTCTTAAAAGTACGAGTGAAGAGAAGGTTGAAAGGTTTTACTAAGATATCAAAGAAATTGAAAAAAGATGTTAGGAAAAGCGGAATGCTAGAATGATGACCGACTATCGTTGGATGCTTGTGACAGCTTTTGAAGGTAAACCTAAGTAGAAGAATTTGATAACTGAAATGGTCAAAAATAAATGAATTAATGACTATTGGAAAAGAAATAGGAAAAAGCAAAATTCAGAAATTAATTGTCAATGGGCAAAGAAGATAGTGATTCAGAGCTTATAAACGATATCATTGAAGCTATTCAAGCTTATACTTACAATCTTCTAGGTAACTGAAGAGATAATTTTAGTATACATTGGAGAAGAATGTAAAACTTATAATCCATCGAGTCTGCCAAGTCATCACTCAAGTGAAAACACATTTGTTATTAAACATCTTACGAATTTCACAATTTTTGCGAAAAGTAGTACTGATAGTAGTGCTAGCAGTAGTTCTTTAACGTGAAGTTAGTAAGAATAACACTGAACAATGGCAATAATAAGGAAACAGTGCTAATTGTGGATATAATATGAATTATTGTAACCTATCGGTATGCACATGTTTGGAAAAATTCAGACTGGGACTACCGAACTCAAAGCAATTTATCAAATACCGTTTCCACCGTAATTTTGGCAACATTTTGGTAGATGGTTGGGCAGTTATTATTAATTAAAAGCAACAGGGAGCTTAGAAAGCAATGAGTGTAGCAGAGAATTACGTATAAAGATATTTATATAATAAATAGCGAGTAATTGTAAATAGCTGTCCGTCAGTTTCACATCAAAACGGCATATTTGTAGGGAAATTTAAATTAAAGGATTTGTAAAAGATATAGTCACAGGAAAATAAAATCTGTTTGTAAACTAGAAAAAAAGCATTTAAAGTTTAATACAAGCAGTAAGAGTTTGGAAGTATTTAAAACGGTTTCAGTAGGGATCAAGCCGACAGATATATTAACAAAGCGACTACAAACGGTAGGGTTAGTTCAGTTGAAATGCATTTGGCATAGGTAGCTTAGATACAGTGCATGCCCTGTCAGGAAGTAATGAGTTTTTGGGAAAGGTTTATCGTTGTGTTTCGTAGTCTTTGGAATAGGCTTGGCAGTAGATGCGTTGACTTCAAACTCATTTGTTCTTATTCTCAGAATGTTTTCTATTTTCTCATGTTCATCTTTCTTTTTCTAGCGAATAAATATAGCGGGCTAATTCTTGTTACGAAAAAGAGGGCTTCCTATTTGGGTGCCATTAGCAAAATTGTGTGTACCCAATCACTTACTTTAGTAACCTACTATTGACACTAATAATACGTTGGAATAAATTCTGACACATACCAGAGGGGCATCATATTTGGCTGTTTTCTTGTCAAGTCACTGCAAGGTCCGAACCAAATTTTTAGCAAATTCAAGGTCAGCCTCAGACGTTAAGCTAGTGAAACGACTGATTCAAGGTGTATAGATAAAGAGGCGCAAAAGAGTTAAAGAACCCACGCCATACTTCAAGTCTGTTTCCTGTGTTTGCGGTTAACTGTCAGAAGCGTTCTTGAGTAGCTGAGACACTCAGACCCCCCACAGCTCGAGATGTAATGGTTGTGATCTTGGCAATGACTGTTTCTTACTATCATCAACATCTAATAAGATTATCCAAGAACAAATAACACCAAGAGTATTAATCAACGAACGGCCAAACTCAATATAACTACCATAATCGTCAACTGTCCAGTACCAACATCATTAACCTTCAGCACTACCGTTGTCTTCTTCTGGAACATTATCCTCATCACAGCACCCCAGATCATCCACCAACCCTATTGTGTTCAGAAAATTCAACTGTCCCCGTTGCCGTACCTCCACCTCTACCACCACCACATCTTTGGAGTCATCGATTCCCTCCATGAATTGACAATGAATATGGTCGCCTGTGTTATTACCCTATCGTGCTGGCGCAGTAGATCTAGTGGTTGATCATAATCCAACTATCTCTTGTTTCACAACAACCTAATTTGAGAAAGAACGTCATTTCCTAAAATAGAGATATTGTCTTTCATTTCACTTCTAAAAAACAAAAATACGTAAAACTGTAAATTTCCTTCGTATCAGTTATAAAGCAGTATTTCTAAGTTTGAACGAATTCTTTTCACACACAATTAAAAATGAAAGTGTAAGCGTTGACCATCGTTATCCTTCACTGATGAGTTCAGTACAGAACGAAACGATCGTCTGGAAGTACGGTGGTCAATGCTTATACAATCTGTTAATGAAAATACAAAATTTGTTTTTATATGAATACTTTATAATTTAGAACCGTCTTTGCAAAATTTAAAAAATTTGTCCACTGAAGGAAACTGAAAAAAAGGTATAAAGGGCTTCCTTTTGGCTCAATCTTAATGTTATTCTTTCTTTTAATGCGGTATGTAGCATGCATTAATAACCAAATGCAAATAAAGGTTTTGTATAAAATTTAGAATAAGACAAAGCAACATTTTTATTTTTCACTCTTGAAAAGATTTCTTCCGACAAAGAACTTATACACAATTTTTTTGACTCTTGAAAACAATTTTTCCCTCTAAGTTTTCATTTGGAAAGGAAATGGAAAAAGAGATTGTTAATACATTTTCAATAACTAACCCTAAAAGTCATGCTACATATTTGTAGAACAATGTCTATTCGGATATGATCCCAGGGTAGGGTTTGTACAGCCAAAATGTACACATTTGGCTTTTCTGAGCTTAATTAAGTCAAACTTTGTCTTTATTAACACTGACTTTTACCTTAAAGTCTGTAAGTTTTCTAAGTTGAGAAATTTTTAATATTGTTTGATGTAAGACGTAAGGGTATAAAAATCCGAACTTACTTCGGGGCGCACTAACTCCTGAGGCTGGCCCTCAACAAATTACAGGCCATAGCAACCCACAGGGCTTCAGATAAAAGCTGCTACAGGGCTACCATTCTTGAGCCCAGTTTACATTATTATTATTATTACTGAACGTCACTCTTGATTGACCTTGTCAAGACTTGCAACACATGAATGATGAATAATAAGAAAACAAGATCAATAGAAATTTAAGAATACGTAGATGCAACAGAGCTTACCCGCAATGATTGATAATAAAAGTACCGTACTGGAACAAAAAAATATTTAAAAAACAGTAAGCGGTCTTTAAGAAATAAATTATTTATTCAAGTAACAATGGTTTCTTTACAGCTTTTACCTAGATCAGAAAATAAGATTCTTTCTTTTCAAATTTAATTTAAAGTTTGATTTACATTAAATTTACATATTTTTATGTGTTTCCGTTATTTTTCAGCTTGAAAGCACAAAAGTTCATCGCAGCAAAGCAGAAAATTCTATTTAAAATATTTTCTCAAGTAACCCTTTTAATGTTAGGTATACCACAAGTTTACAATTTTTTTTTTATATTTAAATACTTTAAAACGATTTTGATCTAACCTGTGTGAAAACACCTGAAGGAAAATATTTACAAATTTATGCGTAAAGTAGGTACCTGCAGTGAATGTGAGAAACTCTACCCTACTTCATGTGAACCGATTAAATAATACTAAAATTGGGGTTAACTGCAAATGCTGAACATTCTCAAACTTCTTTAAATATTATAATCTTACGATACGTGTGGGAAATCTAAAAGTCAAAAATAAAATAAAAAGAAAATAAGGAAATATACTTAAGGGCCGCCTACAACACATCAGATCATTAAGAATTGTATCAACGCTCTATTTGTATTTCACAAGAGTCCCCTTTATGCAATCAGTTTTAAAAGGGAAACCCGGAAGGTAAATCCATACCGGAAAGGGTAGTAAATAAAAATGACCATCAGTCCTTTTAAATAATATAAAAATCAAAACGTGTTTGACCAGTTAGTGACCGGTTCAGGACAAACCTAGAATGTAAAAGTGTCAAGCATACAAAACGAATTTCTATCCTTTTTTAGCGTATGACTGCTAAAGAATTCTTCTTCCCATTTCAATGGTTAACCTGTAGCTAAGCGAATTTGTCTAGGTAAAGGTTAAAGTGACCCTTTCTTAAAAGAAGTTCGGGTAAATCTGTTACAACAGCTGTGATGGGGTGAAAGGTAAAATTATTTTAAAGTAATGGTCAGTGTTTGTATAAGTTTTGTTGAAACAGGATGTCTTTTAAAGTGTATACAAGTTTATGTGATCTTAGATTGTTTTAGGAAAAAGGAAGTAATAAAAGTTGTGTATTTGTGTGTTTGTTCTTAAGATTTGTGAAGATGAAAAAATGGATTGAGTTTAAGAAGTTTAAATGTTATGTTTACGCGTCTATTCAGTTGTTAGGATTGGAATTAATTGGGAAGAAGGTAATTCAAATATAAGAAAGATGTTTTATGTAGGTGCAGAAAGCTTATTGAATTAATTTTATGTGGGCGTGAGATGGAGAAACAATCAAGTTGTTCCACTTTCATTGAGAGTGGTGTTTATCAAAGTTTTAGATGTGAGAGTGGCTAAAAATAGCTTTGAAAGATTAAAAATTTCTTGAACATATTGATTTTTGTCTATACGAGTATATCCGGAAATTTTCTTTATAATTACGTGTTGCTATCTAGACGAATCTTACTCGTACTTGACAATATACATTATTAAAGTGTTAGAAAAACATTCGCATGGTAGTTGATATTAATAGGCGTTGCGTTTGTACTATATTTACTTAAAAAGAAACAATTTTTTGGCTTTCTGGGACATTTTAAATTTCAGGAATTGTTAATCAAAGTAACTCCATTCTGAGTTATAAATGAAAATGATCTGCATTTCGTGGATTTTACTACTGTGTTTCATGAAATATAAAAAGAAAATTATCAGTAGTATCTAAGAATAACCGTCATTAGCAATATTATCTTACATTACTCAAGTTTGAAACCGAATATCAGGTACAGGATACATTCTAAAAATTAGATATCTGATTTTCAAAGCATTGCAATTTTTGAAAACTTGGAAAGTAACTTCAGATTGACTAAACGTATTTCCATATCTTAATTAATCCGAACGTTTTCTGGAATGATTCAGGAAAAATTATCAAACCAATGGTTGTCTTTCAACAATTTCATCGAATGTTCCTACATCGGAAAGAATTCAAACTGATAAGAACTTTCAAGAAGGAAAAGCACCAGTGATAGCTTTAACGCCGTGCAAACAAAATAGCAAAGAAAACTAAGAAGAAAATTATGACTGGAAGAATTATGCAGATCTGTGTAAAAGGAAATCTAAGGTTAAAAGAGGATGGACTTGCACACAATCTTGCTTCTGTTTTGTACAGTGCAAGATAAAATTTAAAATGATTGCAAATTCTTGATTGGTTTAATATTGATTTGATATAACGTTAAAACACGGTTTTGTATACCTACCCCTGTTTTATCTTCGGTAATTACTACAAGATGAACCATAAAAATCTTATTTATGTACATTGTTTAGATTTGCTATAGGAACCTTTATAATTTTGCTTTAAAACATTCGAAGTGTGCTAGCGTTGATAGAACTGACGAATTTCAAAAAATTCATCATTTTTCGGCTGTTCTCTGCTGTAAATCGTTTTAGTCAATTTGTTAGTGTAAATTGTGGGTTTTAAAGAGTGAAAAAAATATGACGGAAATCACCTCATCACTACAAACAACACTCGAAGTCAAAGTCGGCCAGATTCGTTCATAAGATACCGCAAACTGTTCGAAATAACATAGATTTCTACTTACATTCTTGTTTTATACCAAAAAAAAGAAATTAAACACCACCATTACTTTATATGTTTCAGGGTTGTTAAAATTTTCTTTTTCTAAATCTTTCGAAAAATATTGAAATATCTTCTTACTAAATTCTCCAAGTATCGTTTGATTGAGCTGAGTCGGCCGTCGAGACGCAAAAGTATGACTGAGCTTTCCTAAATCTAAAATATGATAAAAAGAGTTTTTTTGTAGTAACAACCATGTAGAAAATTTCATGTCAATAACTCTCGCGATTGTGGAGATATTAAAGAAATGACAATCTTTTAATTATCATTATCAAAAGTAAGCTCAGTTTTTTGATATATAAGTTGATCTGAAAGAATAAACTTATTTTCTGAGATTGTATCACCTCCCAAAGTTATCAAGCTGAGACATCCTGTATATCGATTTAGAATATTGACGTTTTTGATTTTAATCTGTTTTCGTCTTGACTGGAATTTTAATCGTTTTTGAAAACATTTTCGTGGTCAAAGAGTAATTTTTCAGAAAAGTGTCATTCGACAGCAAATGTAAATTTCCACTAGTTATGTTGCCGTCTTTGATATACAGGGTGTATTTATAATGGCGCATAATCTGTACACCACGTGAATCTACATTAAAATCTGACAACGTTGCATGATATTTTACTAGGGAGGCTGCTGCTTTCTATTAATGCAGTATTGCAACGTATTTCTGAAAGTTCTAGGGCGAAGATTTAACAATAATAGGAAGCGGATTACAGGCAAACTATTAAGAAACAAAACAAAAATATAACCGAATGTTTCTTTTTGTTGCTTAAACTACAGATAATTGTAACTATTTCGTCTTAATTATTAAAAACAAAAAAATGTTAGTAAAGATTATGATCGTTAAGAACTTCGTAATGAAGAAGTTTTTGTCAAAATGATATTAGAATTTCTTTCTCAGTTTGTGATGGTGAATAACGCGGTGTACATATTATGCTCCATTTAAAATACACCCTGTATATTGCTGAAGATTTTACGTAATTATGCGTAGACCAATCCCTTCAAATTTGTTTTCTACTAGATGCATTAAACTAGTAGTCGATTTGACATCTTCACCTATTAAAACTAGGTCATCAGCAAAATCGTCAGTGGTTGGTTTAAATCCTATTTACTTCCTTGCTTTACAAAACTTTCTTGCGGAATATTTTGATTCCAGTAACCTATTAAAAACGTTTTAGACAAAATTTTTCAAATTCATTATCATCTTCATCAAAAATTTAAAAAAAAATAGTATTCATTATTAAATTTTAGTTCGTATTCTTGAATTTTATTGGTAATATTTACAACCATCTTCTTTATTAGGTAATTGGTAGTTAGTTTGACTTTTATTAAGATTTGCCATAAGATCAAAATTCAAAGCTTTATTTTCAGTTATATTACCTAAATGATTAGTTGAAAATTATTCTCTGTGATGTGGTAATATGCGCTTTAATTTCGTGTTGACTTTTGCATATTTGAGAACGAAAAGGTATCCAGAAATTCTAAATCAATAAAATTTTGTTACATAAATCACATTTTTAATTTTGGGAACTAGAATTCCGTGAATTTTTCTTTAATTGGTGTTCTTCATCTTTTACATTAGGTTTTGTTGAAAATCTTGCCGTTTTTGTCTTGATTGTTCTTGTTTATCTTGAGAACATATTAAAAAGTTTTAAGAAAATGTGTTAGTAGTTGTTGCTTTGCGGGATTGATGTCATTAGTTCAAAACATTATTGTTAGAATTGTCATTAATGATTAATGGAGGAGTGCGGATATCTTCACATATCTTGTTTTGCATTTTTTAATTAAGTACAGTTTGTATAATTTGGATAGAATATAAATTTTCGAAGACCATTCAAAGGTTCGAACCTTAAAGTTAAAGTAAAACTAAAAGGAACCTCAAAGTATAATAAGTTATCCCAATTTCTTTAATATATTCTACGGTATTATTACGCAGTTTTATGTGTTTTCCTTGTGTTTTAAATAAGTACATTTTAAAAATTTTTAAAGAAATGTATCTAGTTAGATATATTACAACAGGTGCTCACGTCTTGATTCGTAGAATGTTCGGAACGCAACAAACTTATTAGTTATTAATGAATATGCGTATACGATACAGACGATAGTCCATTAATTTTCACTCTTGGCACTTTAATTCTGGCATAGATTTTATTATATGAAAATTTAGATATTTTATCTTGGACGAATAACAAAAATAAAATTTGATTTTTCCTCTTTGTCTTGCTTGGTTGTTGTTTCATAAGTAACCATGCGATCACAACACTGTTGTCAAGTAAGTAAACGCACTATTTGTGTTGATATATTCTTGGCGACTATTAATACTATACAAATTGACAAATCCTCCCACATCTTGGTTGTAGCGTTGACTCAAAATCGGTTCAGATAAGATATTCATATTTTTGATCAAGATTCTCTACAGTATTTTAACTACATTTTCTGATACGATGTTTCCGTAGTAACTATTTTGTGGTCTTTTCATTGAATCACGATAACTTCTTTTGAAGTTTTACTTCCATTAATCTTTCTTCAAAAAACATTCTTGCAATCTATGCTTTTAGATGGTGCTGGTTGCTCAGCATCATTTTTCAGGTTGATTATCAAGCAGACCTATCGAGGTAAAATAATTTCAAATTAAAAAATAGCACGGCAATATTTTCTACCAATGCAATTCAAAGACAAAAATAGTAGAGGTATGTTTTCCCATGTCGATGTTAAGGGCTAGCATATAACCGTTATTAGTAGAACTGTCCAATTCTTAAAGCCAAATATCTCATTGGTTTAGATTTCATAAATTGTGTAGCGTAGATTTCCTCATCATGCTTTCATCGATACTTATATTGTTTCTCAATCCCTAAACTTTCAAAAGTTCTCATTTAGTTTAGCAAGTAAGGGACATAAGGTATAGCCTGTCGTCTTTGTCTATTTAAATGTATACGTCTTAAAATTTGTCTTAATCTTCTTCAGACAGCATTTTTGGTACATCATTTTCATTTGACTAATACATCTTTCTATCGGGGTATTTGGCATACCCTAAAAGGAGTATCGCACAAAAGCGTATAAATTAATATGTCCCAATGAATTCTTTATTACATCTTCGCTAAAAATACATGAATTGTTCTCCGGAAGCATAGAAAGCAATCTCATAAATCGCTAGTTTATGGTCTTGATCTTATTGAGTTGTAGTACTGTGAACTTTCAACTAAAATTGTGTTTGTCACAAAAATCTTAAAATTCCCTGTTTGTTGTTAATTTGACGTTTACTGCAATGGAAGTTGATCGATACTCTTTTCGAGATATGATTTTGTATGATTACAAAAACGTCAAGACGCAGATTAGAATTTCGAAAGTTCAGTAACTGCTTTTGACAACTAATGCATTAGCCTTATAAACTGTAAATCTCTAAATGACGAACCGTGACCTAAAAGACCACCAGAAGCTGTTTGTGAGGAAAACATCTGAGCTTTTGTCAAAATGGTAAGATTGAGGCAAAATGTAATCCATCGTGAAATTCAAAAAAGCAGCTTTAGATACTATTTTGCATCGGCATTTAAAGGTCAGAAAACTAGCAAGTCGCTGAACTCTCCATTTATTGGATAAATAGCAGGAACTGCACAAGTGGATTGGTGCAGATTTATGTATTTGGGGAGCTTTCATAATCAGATTTTGTCTACTGTTTAGTTAAGTGGCTTCGAAGAATTCATAAATGTATAGTAACCGTGGAAGATTATCTTAAAAAAGAATTGAAATATTTTTGCTATTAAAACAACTACGTAATTGTAAAAACTGTAATGGAGTTAACAGGTTGCATAATTCTCCAGGAGATAAACCAGCTCGGTATGCCATCATTAGATTCAAATTCCTGTAGAGATTTATTAAAACCACTTTTAGCATTCCTGGATCTACCTAAACGGTTTATATTTCCTCCATGTTAATCTAACTTGTCCTCTTCTTCACTTTCTTTAGCAGATAGCACAAAAATACCGGCACTATCATTCAAGGTTACGCATGACGTTCCTAATAGGGATGTGCCCAATTAGATTGAGATTATACATGCACGGCTAGTATTGTAAAGACTAGGGTTGGTCATTTTATTTTGCACAATAACACACAACGTTTTAGAAGTGATATTGAGAATATCAAATTTTGATAGCTAATTATTTTTGACAAATTATATAAGAGACTGGAGTGCATTATTAGTTCATGAAAGATTTCTGGTTTTTTATTACAATTAACCAAATTTTCTGATACAACGAATATTTTCTCTTGACACGTTATTCTTTCTTACGGCGAGTTCACTGGATGTTGCATAACAAAACGTAAGAACAAAATAATTTTACAGTACTTCGATTTGAAATGTGCCCCACAGGCTATTACATAAATATTCCTAGCGTTTCCTGTTTTATTAAGTTTTCTTTCTTGAACCAAAACTTTTCAAACTTTTTATTCTAGCCTACATATTGGAGTAGCGCTATTGATAACCTCAATAGCAGGTCTCGACGTAATAAATGAATTTTAAGTTAAGGCGCACACCGCCAAGGCTTTTCTTCAAATCTAGACAAGAACCAGACAAGACCGAAAACTTCCTAAATATTCGAAATGCTTTGAATCAAGAATTTTTTGTGACAGTTTACACGTTCACACGATTGACTTGGTTCTTAGAAAAACAATAAAATGAGGGTTTCTCTGTGTTAAGTTTCAAAATTAACCGTCTCGTCTAAGATTTATGCAAAACCTTATCATCAGAAGGCATTTTAAACGAACCATTTGATAACATCAAAATTTATTAGGCGTCTCACTTTTTTCTTCTCTTCAGAGAAACTTACCTTTAAAGAAAATGAACTATTTCCGTTTTAGGTGAATATCTAGTAGGTTTTTTCTAAGAAGGAAAACACTAATAGATGAAAGAAAAAACATGTTATTACCTTACAGATTCTTAAAAATAGGTTTCTTATTTTCTTATCATAAATTCATTTGAAAGATTGTAACTGTTCGGTTTTTCTAAGGAACTTGCAACATTTGTTAAACAAGGAGACTTCTTATTACGGAACTATGTAAATAGCAACTTTGTATAGTGTAGGCCTCATTAAGGACAGGTGAGCACGGAAAAACTTTAATTTTCTTCAACTATTTATACGAAGCAGAATGACCTTTAAAAATTGTTTCTTAGAAACTTCAAATTTTGCCAATCATCGGTAAAGATCTGTCCTTCATATTTCCAAAATACTCAAACATTTTTATCTGTGTTTTTATAGATCTAATTAAAAATCTTTAAAACTGGAAAAATCTAAAAGTTAAAAATATTTAATGTCAATTAATCAATCAAAAAAGTCAATAATCAATGTTTAACCTAAAACGTTTTCGATACACAATTGATAAGATAACGAGAGCAAAATGCATGGTTAAAGATAAGGACCTTGACCTTAATATATGTGTGTGAAAGAGCAGGATGATATTGTGGTGTGAATCGACGTGTCTTGCGGCCGAGATTAAATAAGCAACGCCGCAAACCCAACCGAGGCGCGTCGCGACGCTCTTGTAACGTATCTACGTGTATACACATTCTTGCATCACTTCCTTAGCATACACACACACACAGAATACACACACAGACTCGCACCCTTCTTTACGCCTTATTAGTTTGTTAAGGAAGTTTCGTTGAAAGGGGTTATTTCCAATTTTCCCCTTTTTTTCTTCTTGTCACTATTTGTTGAATTAATTGAAATTAATTTTGTTTAAAATTGAATTAAAAGCATTAATAGATTTAAGTTAATTATTCCATAAATGATGTGGGTAATAAATTATCAATGGGGACAATTAGGAGAATTTTATTTAAATCTATTAAAGCTATTGCCATAAATTTAAAAGTAATAAGAATGATATGTTCATATTTATTTTATGTTCGGGTCTTCGGACACATATCACAACCAAATGCAGAATCAGATTCACAGTGTGATTTTAATTAGTGTCTTCTTCATTAAGGTAAAGGTAGCAAAGGTGTTGCCAGGTGACATTTCTTATAAAATCCAAAGAATTGTTATCATTGTATTTTTAAAAATTAAAATTACGAATAACTCCTTTCGATTTTCGTCAAACTTACCGTTTATTGCTTTCGATATGAGAACGAGCTTCAAAGAAGATTTATTTCTTTTCAAGACTGAATTCATTTTCCAAGGTAAATTGAAATTTATTTAATCAAAATAATACAAAACAACCCATTCATTACAACCCCTCGCTAAATTTTCTATATATATATAAAACATTTTAAACACTTGAGAAACGCCGTGGCGCGGCCATCTTAGATCCCCTCTTTTTCAGACATTAATTTCGTTCCCTTTGTCTTTAATTTCTGTTTTAATTCCATGGCCGCCTCTACTTTTTACCCTCTTATTTCACCCTCGCTGTTTCGTTTTACCCCACCTCCTCTTTAAGTTGAGTTACTCTTTACCCCGCGATAGCTACAGATACGACACGAAATTTCTGCTATGAAGGTTTTTTCATGTATTTATTTTCATTTTATGTAATGAACTGTAACATAATTAAAAGTGGTAGTTTTTGTTTATTATAAATTTATTCCTTTAAAGTTGCCACGTAAAAGAGGGTTTTCATTAAATTTTTATTCACAAACTTCGTTTGTTTAAAACGCTAAATTAGGAATTTAATTTTAAACAACATTCATTTATTTACTTGCACTAAATATCTTCTTATAAATAATGTATTAGTTTACAAATTAAGGTCGCTTAGAGGGAAAAGGCACTTGGGGTTATTCGTGGAAAGTTTCCAAAACAAACCCCAACTTTGTGCTAGATTTTTTAGATAAATCCTAGAAATGTGCTATTTATCTGCAAAGAATTACAGGATAATGCATAAGTGAATCTCGACGTAGGCAATTTTCTCAATCTTAAGGTAACACCTTGAAAACAAGACGAGGGTGTAAAAGAGTAAGGCGGGTAGGGGATAACGAAACTCAAGATATTCCGAACTCGAGCTTCACTCTCTTCAAATATTTCTCTTAAATCCGTAATAATTTCTATTTCTGTGTGTTTTATCAGAGATAGGGCCAATTGGATAAGTTTTGTGCCTGAGGCGAATTTTAAATTACCAGTTCAACTTTACATTACTTTACTTATCTAAATTGAGCCAATATTACGTTTCAAATGTTTTACGGTTGTATAATAACTAAGTTTACTTCTTCATTTTCGAACCAACTTTGTTCGATATAGTGCTTATTATTTCTATCATTGTTATTATTATGACATTTTAAAAGACTTTCTACAGATATATTCGCTACAAGTGTCTTAAATTAGCTGAATATACATATTTTAGATTTGTTAGGGTGCTAATATTATATAAATTGTGAAGAGTAAATCTCGGTGTTCGTAAATTCTGTTAGACATGATCTAAATGGGCTTGTAGGAAATGAATTGACAATTTTTTAAAAAGAAATTTGAATATGATTGTTCGTGCTTTGATAGCGTCTTCTTGAAAAAATCTCCAGAAATTATATTTTCAGATCTAAACTTTTTATTGGATATTTAAAAATTTCCAATTCCTCAATAACTTTTTTCATCAATCTTCACGGTCTTTTTATATTTTTTATTCTAATACTATATCTTGATTGTGATAGTCATTTGTAGTTTTTTTGTTGTGTAATTCTTCTGTAACATGTATCAGAACTTCTTACGTATAATTCTTTTGCCATAATTGAACATGTTATTTGCTTTACAACTAAATTCTGATTTGTTGTTTGGTTTAAGTTTAAATTTATTAACAAACATCTGTTCTTCCAGAGATTTATGTTTTATTAATTATTATGGTTTTATTCCTTCATGCTCTATAACAGGGAAAAATGTAAATAATTGATGCTGAACCAAATTGATCCAAATAAAGCTCAGCAATCTTTAGACTTCTGTAGATGTTATTTGGGCTTAAAGCATTTTATTTAACCATGAACAAAAGAAAGATCAAATGAAAACAGAAAATCTGATTGAAAGTTTATCTTAGAAAGGCAGAACTGGACAATTAAATAGCAACCTTTCTACTATTTATGATAAGAAACCTGTGATGTTCAAAGTTTTAACGCAATTGTTATACCATGGTTTAACTTTTGATCAAATAATTTAATAAAGTTTCAAGTTCTATTCGCTGTCCTGTTCTCTGTCCTGTACACTGAACCGAAATTCTAATTTTAATGACATTGGAAACGTGGTAAGATGTTGTTTCTAAGATCACACATCGTTTTCTTGTATTAGACTTTTGAATGTAACTATTCCAAAAAGGTGAAAGAAAGTTTTGTTTAGCGTTTACTTAAATATAGGTATAGTTGAAAACCAAAACTTTTTAAAGGCAACCGCAGAACGTCGTTTGCAATTTATTCTACAGGCAAGATCGACAAAGGAGATTGAAACTAGGCAATATGCTCATGTATACCTTACCCATTTTATGTTTCTTGGCATTCTGAAGTACCGTTCAAATGCAAAGTAAACCGAACAATTTTAAAAATTTGTGGAAAATGTTCAAATATGAAGGCAAGAGTTTTTTTTTTACTGTATTACAATCTTTTTGTAGCCAAAGAGATATCAATTCCACATTGATTACTTGAATCTGCGCCTATGAATAGGAACTAACAACTTACTTACTTACTTCTCTGCTTCCTCGGTTACCGTTAGGTGTCGAGATAATGTGTTATTCCTTGTAGAAGTTCTTCTATGCCGTCTTGTTTTTCGCAGTCATTTTAGCTTCGGCTCATGTGGCATCTCTTGATTTTATCTGAACTTGACTTCTAAATCCCTCTCACTAAATTATTCTCCTCCATTCGCACCAGATACCCAAACCATCCTAATTGTTTCTGTTCTATAATCTTAACTAATGGTCTCACTTTTAACTTTTCCCGTATGTCACTGTATCTGATTTTGTCACTTCAGTACACTCCCTCTATGCACCTCAACACTTGCATTTCCGCAGTTTGAATTTTTGATTTTACTTTCTCGTTCAGAACCTAGGATTCACTGTCTTGTATATCTTGACTTTTGTGGCTTTGTTTATTTCTTTCATTTTAAAAACGGATGACCTCAGCGCATAAAACATTTTAGCTGCATTTTCCAGTCTGTTGTATATTACACTCAATATCTCCTTTACACTCAAATAGTGATCCCAAATATTTCAATAAACTTGTCTGTTTATGTATATTTATGCTCTCATATTCTCCTGAGATCATCATCACCTCCGTTTCTTGTTGCGTTTATTTTCATACCGTACTCCTCCATAACAATATTCCATCTCTGAATCGCTTTCTGTAGGTCATTGGTACGTGAACCAAATAGCAGCAGATCGTCTGCACTTAAGAATTCTTTTATCGCTATGTAATGTAGCTTTGTTTTATCGTTATGTAATGTAGCTTTCTCACGCTCACCCGACAATCCATATTATTTTTGTTCACTTTTCTTGCCATTTGGTCCAAGACCATTACGAAAAGTAGTGGGTTCAAGATTCCACCTTGCCTGACTCCATTTTTGGCAAAAAACTTCTTGGTCTTTCCTACTCTTGTCCTGATCATATTTACTGTGTTTTTATATAAATCTTGGATAGCTTTCTGTAATACTGCTGTAACACAGTAGTCTTCCATACAACTCAAAATCCGCTCTCTGGGCAACGTATTGAAAGCTTTTCCATGTCGATTGCACACATGTATACTTTATCTTCTCCTATCATTACTTTCTCGCTTATCTGTCACATACAGAATATCCAGTCTTTTATTTCTCACCCTTGGCGCAAACCAGCTTGCTTTTATTAGATTTTTGATTCTATTTGCAGTCTTAGTCTGTTTTCAAGAATTCTTTCATATAGTCTGCCAACTACACCTAAAAGAGAAATGTCCTTGTAGTTGCCACACATACGAGCGCTGGGTTCGGCCTATTCCTCCATTACTCTATTTTCTCAAGGCTGGAGAGAGGCCAAAAGCCTCTAAAGCCGGTGGCTACGGCACAAATTAACGACGATATGCTAGTTGCTACATATCGTGTTCTCCCATCTTTTTGGTATTAGTGCAATTACTGCAAGTCTCCAATCATTGGGAATATTCTTCTTTTTCCAGACTTTAACTATTAATTCGTGTAGTCGCCTAGTTCCTTCCTGTTCCATATGTTTAAGCATCTTCACCTGCGGATCCGTCATATTTCAGTGCTTTTAATAACAACATATTTAAGATGATACGATGCCTATCTCCGGATTGATATTAAGCCATAGCTATCGATTACATAAATTACAAATCTACAAGAAAATGAAGATTTATATTACATTAGTGTGCTCTGTCATCTTGTTTGAACGAGAGTAGTTTAGTATTGTGACAAGTTTAACTTCATATTAAAAACATCAAAAGGGTTCAACGCAAAATGTGTGTAGATCACATATTTGTCATGTTAATGATGGCAATGCCATTAATGGTAATTTTTTAAAGTTTTCCAACGATACACTTAAATTTACCACAAGATGTTCCTAAGTGCAGATACGAAGATACAACACTCGAAAAAAGAAGAAAAAGTGCCCAAGTCCTCTATTGAAATGTTTAAATTATTACATTTAAAATCACTGTAAAACGTACCTAACCCAGACGTAAAGTAAAAGTTTAATACAACATTAAGTATGCAGTCTTAAGGAAACATCGAAACAGCTTCAAGTGTCTAGATTATGCTTTCTCAAAGTTTCAAAGTAAATCATTCTTGAGTGAGAAATTACTGTGTCTGGTGAGTTCTCTCATTGTAGATGCAATTGAAGTGATTCTGCTTGTTTTTATACCCAACAATGCTTACAGTTTATATTCTTTCCAATAACCTAACCTCAAGGAATGTTAACTGTGCCGATCTGGAGAAATGAAGTGGAACTTATTTATTTTCATTTAAAACTTTAATATTTCAAAATCTTTGGACAAATAAAGAGACTATTCTCCTTCAGAAATAGAGTTTGAGCGATCAAGCTCATATGTCTACTTTTCGGGTTCTGAATTCCAATTTCCAAAAAAGAGGCAAACAAAATAAAAAAAGGAAAAAATCACAAAAAACTTAACTTTAAGAAAAGGCAGTTAAAAATAAAACGCTGGGAATGTCTAAAGTAGTAACTCCTAACAGTTTAGCTGTTTGTTCTCAGGAGTCTCACTGTCTCATACAACAACCGCTCTTGAAAACCAAGAAGTGGAAAAAATTAGATCTCCGGTGCTAGAATGCTCATTTCACAATCCTGTTGAAAAAACGAAATCTTACGGATAACGATGAACAAAAAAAAGAAAAGCTATAAATGACGGAAAACAAGAAACAAAAAAGAGAACGCAAAAGGAAGAACACGTTTGTTTTGTTAGAAAGTCCAAGTCGGAGGAAAACAGTAACACTTTGTCAAAACGCATTTTTAGCATTACAGAGAATCAAAAGGTCTAGACCAGCGGTCGGCAACCGGTGGTCCAGGGACGAATGATGGCCCGTCAGGTGATTTTAATGGCCCGCAAAGAAATTTAGATATTATTTAAATTCGCTGAATAACTCAATGTTCGTATTAATTCGTACCTTCAAAAATTATGTTAGTGGTACGCGAAATTTTAAACTGTGAATTTAGAGGTCCGCAATGTCTAAGAGGTTGCCGACCGTTGGTCCAGACTTCGACTCAAGAAACGCACGACTTCCGTCCTTAACATATAAAAGTCGATGTTTTTAGCAAAGTTAAGGGCTTTATTGGACAACTAGCTCATTAGTCACATTATTCGAAAGCAGAAAATATAACCATGTCCAGAAAGTAAGTTCATTTTCTATTTCCCGCCGTTGCAGCGATGCGATCGCAGTTCCGCGCATGCGCGGCAATGACCTTGTATCGTTACTAAGCGATTGACGCCATTTTGAGTTAGTTATCTGCTGTTATCGTGTCACAGTGCTTGTTTATAATGGCGAAGGTAATTGAAAATTCCGCCGATTGCGAGATTAGATCAGTGATTCAGTTTCTCAATGCGAAAAATTTGAAACCAGTGGACATTCATCAACAGCTCTCTGAGGTGTATGGACAGAATGTAATGAGTTATTCTATGGTTGTGAGATGGGTGAAAAAATTCAACAATGGCCGTGTAAACGTGCACGATGAAGGAAGAAGTGGACGTCCATCATTGGTTAATGATGAACTTGTTCATGCAGTGAATGAAAAAATTAGAGGAAACCGTAAGTTTACGATTTCTCTTCTTTCTATGAAATTTCCCCTAATCTCACGATCCCTTCTTCATGAAATTGTTCATGACAAACTGGGATATCGAAAGCTTTGTGCACGCTTGGTACCGAAAACTCTTACCGAGGATCACAAGAAAAACGCCTAGGTGCTGCTCTTGAATTTTTGACTCGTTATCAAAATGACGGGGACCATTTCCTTAACAGTATAGTGACTGGGGCGAGACTTGGGTAGCCTATGAGACAAAACGGCAATCGATGGAATGGAGGCACGCATCGTCACCAGCAAAGACAACATCGAAGCCGAATTTGGCAACCCGGAAAATCATGTACACAGTGTTTTGGGACAGATGTGGTGTTCTTTTAGTGGACTTTCTACCACGGGGCAAAACAATTACCGCTATTGCTTACTGTGATACGCTAAGGAAACTGCGTTGTGCAATTCAGAATAAGCGCCGTGGAAAGCTCACTAGCGGCATTTTGTTGATTCATGACAATGCTCGCCCCCACACTGCAAACCTTACACAACAACTTTTGACTCAATTTGGATGGGAACAATTTGACCACCCACCGTATAGTCCGGACCTTGCTCCCAGTGACTTCTTCCTGTTTTTAAGCCTAAAATCAAACCTCGCTGGCAAGAAATTCAATGACGACGATGAGATTAAAGAACAAGTTGCAACTTGGTTACAGTCACAGGCGTCAACGTTTTATGACGAAGGAATACAAAAATTAGTGCTACGCTACGATAAATGCTTACAAAACGGTGGTAGATATGTTGACTAATAGTTTTAAGTCTACAGATTCTTTTGCAATAAATTATTTTTCCTAATATACATTTGTTTTATTTTACCAGTAAAAATGAATTTACTTTCTGGACATAGTGATATTTTAAGAAAATATCTTAATTCAAGTTTGTCAGTAGCTGTCAGTATCGTAAGTTTATAGAACAAAATAGCAATATAATTACTTAAAGAATATTTTGAAGAGTATTATAGAGGAATTTATTGTTGGTTTTGGCTTTCCAAGACTTGCACAACAGTAAAGGTGCAAGCTTACTTGGGAATGAATAAAATCAGAAAAGCAATACTAATACTAAACAGGAACTGCATCTAAGGAAGGCAAAAGTTTTTTAAAAAGCAATAAAAATGGCTTCAAAGGAGAACCTTCTACATGTTCTTTCAATATGTTTTGATATACAAAAGAATCTTATGCTTCAAAATGAAAGATCTTATCATAGAAGGCTGAAGCCATATTTTTGGCCAGAACAAAAATAGAATTTTGTTTGCTTTTTTTGATCAGAACAAAATCAATTTAAATCAATTTGAAAGGATTGACATCTTGTACCCTGTTGCTGGTCATACCAAGATGATGAAGAAGCTAAACTCAGATAAAGTTGATAATTTGGAATAGTACGTTAATTTGGTCAGGATTGCAATAAAAAACACGCATTTGAAAGAGTTTTTATTCAACATCCCTTAAAGTTTAATGGAATTATTAAAATAAAAGTTTGTAATACTTGCCTTACTCCCCATCTTATACTTTTTGTACTTAGAGTTTCCAAAGCAAAGTTATTTCTACAAGTATAGAGAACAATAATTAACACTTACATTACAAACAAATGTCCATGTGTTTCGATGGCAGTCAGTTGTATCCAATGTAACATATATTTATAAGATCCAAGGAACTATATTAGGCCCCTGTTGTTCTTTACTTCCATAAATTGTAACAAACTTAAAAGTTACTTATTCGAACACAACCAAGTTAATACTCATCTTAGTAATAATACGGCTTTGGAAAACTTACCTCGGTTGGGTCGTAAGAGTCAAACAACCTTAACTTTAGATTGGGATATACGAATACCATAATAAATAACAAGTCCGCCATACGATTCTATTTGATAAATAAAAGGAATAACATATACCAGAAAAAGTTGAGCGCCAGTACTTTTTTGAACTCGGGGGAATACAGAAGCCTGAAGCAAACTTACTATGTATTAATAATACACACGAAAACAACATAGTAAAAAATCAATCAATAGGTTTATTACAATTTCAGAAGCAAGAAAAATTGTATAAACAAATACATAGCTTTAAGTTTTATTTTTTCTTTAACTCAAGTTTGAGATGACGTCATCCAAATTTTATTGTAATTTATCGCTAACTATTATATTATTAATAATATAAAGATCAATAGTTTAAAACTAAACTGATGTTCTTTTCTTTAGAAAGAAATTTTACTCGAAACAGTATAGGATAACCAAAATACAAAGTTGACGAACAATATAGTTTAATGAAGTCTAACGACAACAGAAGATTTCTATTAGAACTTACTATTGGGGAATGAATTCCCAACAAAACAATTACCAATTCAACACCCTGTTGCTTCAAGGATGGACACCACAATAATCCTCTCTGTTTACCCGGTGAATCATCAACATGACAAAAAAAAGTAATCCCGCTATGCGCTGAATTCAAAACACGGAAGTGACTGAACCTATAAAAATTGATTTAAAAGGGTAATCGATGATTTTCGACCTTTATTTTACTTTTTTAATTTAAATTAAAATTTCTAAAAACTTGTGCAACGAAAATAAAATTTTATATGCAAAAACAAAAAATAATTGAAAAAATTGTTGAATTACAGACGTAAGTCAAACTTACTCCGCAAGAGTTACTGATTCTAAAACGCTCTATTTTTTTAAAAAGGATAAATTAAATGAAAAATTCCTAAAAATACACGATTTCTAATTAAACTAACAAATAAGCAAACCAAATATTAGATTCAATGATAACTTACGAAAGTTAATTTAACAAAATCGAAGATACAAACTTGCATTTTTTTGTTCACATATCAATCTAATTTAATGAACCCTTGGCAGGATTTTTAAAAAAAATTTAAACATTTATGTCATGAAAATTAAACGAACCGTTATCCCGTTATTTCTTCGATATTTATCTTGTAGTCGGGTTTACATTTTGAAGATCCACCAATCACCAGTAGAATTGTTTTACAGTAGAACATCCAGTGCCAAGTGAGTACTCTAATTATCACCTAGAGCTTCAAAGTAGTTTTCCAGAGTTCACTATTCTGTTAAAATAATAGGGAAATAGTCGTTTATTGTTGTGTGAGTATAATTATTTTCTCAACAATGTAAACTAAAAATTTTAAATTTTTTAGTTATTTTGGTTTGCCTATGAACAGGAAACAAAAAGCTTAATGTTACCTGTAAATAATTTATTTTTCTTCTCGTCTCTGCCATCCAAGTACTCACGATTTTTATCTTGAAGCAACTTAGAACACTTTTGAAACGTCTCATCTAACATAAATATGAAGTGATATACTATAGTTAAAGAAATTTTGTCATAATTCTAAAACAGTTAGATTCTCAATGGTGGTTCTTAGCGATGCTGAGGTTTAAGAATTATAAGAACAAACTTCAAATAGAATGGATATAACCAAATGTCAACTAAATCACGACATTACTCGTATTTGCAAATCCATACCCTTTATCAATAATGTGAGACTACACTCTAACAGACGCATTTTCTGCTAGTATGTTCGTTTAAGTGTATGGGTGTTTGCTCAGAACGAATGTTTGTTTCCACGATATCAAAACGTAATAAATCTATCATTATTATGTTTTCGATCCATTTTAATGAAATCTTCTATCGTCAAAAGTTCATTAAACATTCTCTAAATTTTCTGATCAATCTCTTTGAGAATAAAAATTTTTATGTTCAAGATAAAAGAAGCCATCAGGATGTGATTGTTTAAAATTACAGGTTTTTGTCTATAGACGAAAAATCTGTGTGGATTTCCTTACATTATTTGTTTACTACTTAAATGCCTAATAGGCTATTAAATTATTAAATCTAATTAATGTTTGTATTAATAATCTCCAAATGACAAATAAATGCCCATTTTGTAATATTAGTACGAATCAACAATCAATTTTGTTTTTGGTTCCAGGTCAATCCAACAGACTAGGTTGTTGAGGTCAGCTGAACGTATGCGAAGAAATCCACAGAAAATAGAAAGTATGAGGCAGTCAGTTAATATCACCAAAAATTGTCTCCAAGCATAATTCTGGTCTTCTTCCATCTGCATTGCTATAGAGAACGAGACAGAATGATTGGATTTTGATAGTAAGTCTGAGAGTAAATACTGCCATTTGTAGTTCTTTTCAAAATAACACCACAGAAACCTTGCCAGTTGTTCCTGTGTGGTCAAATATTATCCACCAAAGAAATATGATCACAATATTTTATTTCTATCTAGCAAATCTTATGTCATGTCTTCTCAGACACCTAGAGATAACTGTAGGAAACATTTGACTATGCCACTTATTACTATAAAAACAACACAGTAATTTTCACGAATTTGCTTACCTCTTATCCCATCCTTACTTTCACTCTTCCGATTCTTGGTTGAAGAGAGATCTCCGAGCTCTTAAAGCGGTTCGCTTTAAATGTGGTACTCATACATGGCATTAAGGTTTAGGTTAGGTATCTGTCTCTCATGTCCTACAGATACAAATACAAATAAAATTCTGTTATTAATCTCGATGTCTTGCACATCCTCTCTATCGGATCAACAAACATCAACAGCTAACACTTTTTTCTCTACGAAACTGCCGTGTAACGCTGCCGTGTGTACATGCTTGAAAGAGCAAACAGTTTTTTCTGTCTTGTACGTTATATCTTCTCAATATAAATCGTTAATTGTGTTTTTCTGTTTTAAAATCAACTGCCCTTTAAATTCGAATCTTTGTCGATCCATCTATGATTTGAAAAGGAAGTTCCATTATCTGTTTCTGCAGCTGAATGACCGATCAAGATGAGAATCAAGCTATCAAAAAGCTATTGTGTTAACTTCTAGGAACAGAAGCAGGAAGTTGGAGAAATAATGACCAAGGGAGGGGTTGTTTGACTCAAACTGATTTTTTTTATATTACGTTTCCAACTTTGAGAGTTTGTAGCATTTATTTGGTAATACTCTGCATTTAATCTGTTGCTGAACTAAGACAAATTAGTTATTGAGTCACTAGAAAATCAAAGTTCTTTCAAAGGTCCAACGGTCTTTGAGATGAATCAAGGTGAAAAGATCATTGAATGATGATGGAGAACTAGTGTTAACAAAAAACACTCATGCTTTAATCTCTTGGTCTAAAATTCTATGCAGACAAATCGATCTTATGTTACTTCAAGCTGATAGTAGAATATCAAAGTTTTCAACATGAAATGAAGAGCAGATTGCACGACTGGACATGGGTTTTCAGATTCAAACGTCACCTAACATAAAGGCAAAAAGTAAAAAAAAAACAAAAGTATAAGTAACTAGAGTCAATAAACAGCTAGACTATAATATAACTGCAAAAGAAGACCCAAACGAAGCATTTTGTCTGTGTTATGGTGTACATTTTTCAGTCTCTCACTCTCACTCTCTCTCACTCTCATTTCATTATACACCTGACTTAAACCTAAAGTCGTATAAATACACTCTCTTGCATCTCTGTCGCAACGCACATCAACATCAAAAAAAAATTTTATTTTACGTGTTTATTTTTTTCTAAATCAGTAAGCATAGAGGTTTAAAAGCTTTTGAATCGATGGGTGTCAGACAGTCCTGATTAATCTAAAAAAATAAATAATTTAAGATTTAGAAGAATTGTATGCAATGCAATAAATATCTAATTAAAAGGACGCCACTAGATCTTTCATCAAAATGGTAAATCCAGAAACAATTTCTCAAACTGTCTGAATATTCTTATTGATACTGTTGGTGCTCCTAAGTACTTTTTCGTACGAAGAAAGCTTTTCAATGCTATTAATATCTGTGAATACTTAGAAATAAAATATCTCTGCCTCTAATCTATAGTCTATGTATAGGTGAGACCTACAGAAAATTCTAGATAAAAACTCACTGAAAGTTTAAAAAGTGTTTTTATTTGCATTGCAGCTGTGCTAATATCGCTCAACAAGGTCAACTGATATAAAGATGAGCAAAGGAAAGAAAACAGTAAAAAAGAGCCATCTATGTAAATAGAAATAAAATCATCAGCTAATCTTGCTCAGAAGTTTTTACTAAATCTTGAATTCTCCTCTGTCCTCAGAATACCTTCTTTTCAGTAACTGGAAATTGACTAAAATATAAAGAACATGCTACGCATAATATCAATTTCCATATTACGTTAGCTTGTCTTTTTCAAATAGTCAAGCAACTGCTAGTTAATAAAAGTTCCTTTTGCAGAATTGTGAATCAGTTCTACTTCCTATGTTTTAGAAATTTACATAATCCCAGTCTAATTAGCAACTTTTTCATTTGCCTAAGAATTAGGTAAAAAATTAAAATTTAAGATCTTTATGTTAAATTACAATACATACAGTCTAGTTGAGATGAAAGTTTTGAAATAATGTATAATAAGGAGAGAGAAGAGGGAAACTCATAAACTGTGCAATCTTGTGGCGTCTTCGTATTAAAATTTTTATCCGGCATTTCTCATCTCTTAAAGTGACGCAGTAAAACTTAACGACTCTCTTTAAGTCTTAAGACCTTCTTATCTTATCAGCCAGTTATGACGTCATCAAATATGGCGACTCCTCTTCCGGGACTCATTCGCTTTGTTTGTAATGCAAAGTTATAGATCAAGTTTTAAATAGAACGTTTTAGAAATGCATTTATTGTGCGCTAAAACTTTATTTGAAATTCTCTTTTTACTTACGTAAAATGTGTTTAATTGAAGAGACTATCAAAGGACAAAATTGTTGTGCAGAATTTTCTTTATATTGTAAGGTTTTTATTAAGAACGCGAAACTTAATTACATTTTCTGAAAGGCTGAAAACATTTCTCGAACCTCACAAAACGTACGTGCAGATTTCTAATTTTAACAAATATTCATTCATTTTAATTAAAATTTAATCAACTTCTCCGCGAGATCGCAATTAAACTCTTAAAATTATAATTAGTTTTTAGTTTTTGTTTCGTTACTGACGTTAACCTAGAAGTTTGACTTTATACAAACACAAAATTAAAGAAAATAAAAAAACAGATAATAATTAAAACTTCATTAATTATCCCAGAACAATTCTTTATTGTTAATTACGGGACTGAAGCTGAAAAAGTTGTGATTTGAATTTTGAAATGCGGTTTTAGGTTATATTTCAGTAACGCTTGGAGTTATTAATAACTAATGTATTTTAAAGTAAAGGAAATTGTGATGATAAAATGTTCGCAACACAATAAACGAAAATTTCTTTGAGGTTCCGCTCATCAATTCGAGGGTTGGATCTCATTTTCCGCGTAAATTTCTTTATAACTCATCTTAAGGTCCATTTTTGTTGAACTCCTTACTGGCTGCGGCCAATTTCCACCCTTATGTATCCGTAACAAAGACTGAGTGCTATTTATTTAGATCTCTCCAGGGATTTTATGGAAATACTTCTCAGTTTTCTTATTCGCCGAGCAATTTTACGAAATGAAATCTAATTCTCTCTCTCCTACTCTTTCTCGTCTTTCCACTTCTTCTATGGCCTTTGTAATCACTCACGCAGGTACGGATTCTACAAAAATGTTCTCGATCATCACTTC